>LBNU01012646.1:48751-71246 GCA_014162995.1 Artemisia annua | reverse complement strand
TGACATCTGGTTCAAGAGTTTTGAGCTTGTTGTACAAATCATCAAAACTTATCATGTCCAATCCACCCTTAGCTTTGAGTGCAATGCTTACTTGAAGCCATGATAGAGGCAAGGATCTTAAGAATTTAGCATTGCAATCTTCATTGTCTGGCCTTGCCTTCAGCTGATTCAATTGGCTCAGAATCTTATGAAATTTGTCATAACCCTTGTGGATACCTTCTTCCTCAGTGATCTAAAACTCTTGAAACTGCTGCTTCAGCATTGACTTCCTCATCCTCCTTGACTCATCATTCCCACCAAATCTAGCTTTAATTGCCATCCAAAGATCCTTTGCATCAGTCATGAAGTGAAAATCACCCAAGTGATCTGGTGGTATAGCTTGAAGAAGAATAGTTCTCACTTTATTTTCCCTCTGAAGAGCAAGAACCTCTTCAGCAGATGTAGGATCAAGATAGTATATTCTACCATCTGCGTCAGTGCCAGTCCTCTTTGGGCTGCTACCTTTAAGGACCACCTTCCAAAGATTATGATCAATATTGGTAATCCAGTTCTGCATCTGCATTGCTCAGAGTTCATACTCTTCTTTCTTAAGGTAGGGGAATTTTGCATTGCTGTTAGTGAGAGTGAGGTGATGAAGGGATGCTGTGTTTTGATTGTGTGTTGTATCTGAATCAGTGTCAGATCCAGGCATGATGTAAGGTTGTGTTGTTGAGGAGTGTGTAAAAAGTTGATACTCTTAGTATCACAGAGACTCTCCCGAGGCTCTGATACCACTTGTTGAAACTAATACCCTTGATAGATCTTGTAGCTCTCGTTGATCGTTAGCAGTGTCTATGTAATCACAAACACTCTAATAGAGAATCTCCAAAGCTTGTATTCTAATGCGGAAAACAAATACAAACAGAAACAATGAATACTAAGAACGTTTAATCCTCTATGGATCTTTTATATAATAAGAACTTGTTTTTCAAAACTCGTACATAGAACATAAACTTGTGTTCCTTTTATAGACAAGGAACCCTAACCTTAAACCGTTTCACAAGAAACGTATATTCTATATAACCTAAACAATATGCATTATCTTTTCCTAATATTATTCATGCATATCCTAACTATATTACAAAATACGCGGTTTAACTATATCCGCAGAAACTAAATATGCTGAAACACGTCTTCAGCAGAATCTATCTCTTCAGTAGATTCCATCAGCATGTTCCATCAGCAGAATTCTCACTTAGCAGAATTCCCAACATGAATCATATTTCATTTAGACCATTCTCCAAAATACAAAGCGTCATCAGCATGTTGGAGAAGAGAAATATTAGCTCCATCCTCGGCGAGAGAAAGGCCTTTGAAGATTCCCTTATTGCATGCTTTAATTATCATGACTTGTAATGCTTCTGTGACAATGAGAAAAAGGAAATGAGAGATACAAACTAATAAGAAACAAAAAGCTTCATACAATTTATATGCAAACAAGTTGATAGTACATATAGTTTTAAAACCCAGACTGGACCAACGGGTTATGCCGATTTAACCGGGCGCCGGAGTCGCCACTGGTTCGGCTAGCCAATACAAACCGTCCGAAAATGAACCTGAGAGGACCTTCAGAACCGGTAAAAACGGATGTATCAGGCTGGACCCGAATCATTTTCTTTTTGCTTTTCTCAAGTTGTCATTGTTATTTTGTTGGTGCCTAGACTTTAATCACAGGGTATTCGCCGCTGCAACGCACGTATACCCTGTTAGTATTTTATGAGAAGTGATTGGAAGGTTTAAAGACGGAAGAATACTAGAACAACAAAAATTTTACACAAAACTTTTCATAAAGTGATTGCCATATAATTAAGGGAAATTATTGCACACTTCATTCTTTATTGAGATACTCAATCCCTGTGCATTAAGTTATTATACTGTGAATGTACATTGTTTTAACCGATTGTAAATATGATTATCCCAATCAAAAAATAAAGTATGCAAATCATCTCCCGTCATTTCTTAACCTACTTTTGAATTGTCTTTTAAATACATCCACTAGTTTACATGACACTTTATCGTATGAAAAACTTTTGTAAACTTTTTATAGCATTTTCTTTTATCTTTAATCTCCAACAAGAAAAACTTTTGTAAACTTTTTATAGCATTTTCCTTTTATCTTTAATCTCCAACAATCTTTACTTCGACTCAAATAATAATTAATCACAAGATTACATCATAACACATGAGTAAGGATCAAATGAGAAGAATTCTTAAAATAAGAAGGATGAGAAATAGCTATAACTACATATTAGAGATGCATCAATTTGAATTAGATGCATCCCTAATCTTGTAGATGCATCATAATATATTTTCTAGCTAAAAATTATATGCATGTACATATATTATATGCATTTCATCAAGTTAAACGAATCCTATGTATTTTTCGTCCTCTACGGGTCAAATTTGTTGCTAGTACTATTTTGCATCGTTTTCACTACAAAACCACTTTCGAAACTAATTGTGGTGCATCTAAATGAATAGAAATGCATCTAATTCAAGTTGATGCATCTCAAATATGTCATTATAGTCATTTCTCATTCTTCTCATTTTAAGATTTCTTCTCATTGGATCCTTGCTCCATAACACATACCATAAAATGTCACAAAAGAGCATCTTTCCATTCCACAAAATCCAATTCGTTTCTAAAATAAAAAATAAATAAATAAAATCCAAACACAAATATCAAAAAGACACGAAGGTTGACATTTATCACCACAAACACAAACACATATACAAACCCACAAAGACACGCACACTTGACAGTACAATAATTTTTAAACTCCAACTGCTTAGATCGATCTTTGTTAGTGGGTCTTGTTTTTAATAAAATAATATTCATTTCATTATCAATCAAACAACAAAAAACCCTCATTCCTTTTGTTTATTTCATTTCTTCATATACTTTTGGTAAGAACTGCTTACTTTAAGTTTATATTGTTAGTATTTGTATTTCCATTAATATGTTGGTTATGTTTATTAGTCTATTGATTATCTGAATGGATTTGTGTTTTTGTTTGTATGGCAAAAATGATGTTGGAGGGTGCTTTGGATTTTGCTTATTTGCTTAAAGAAATAAGCTCTTTTTAAGGCGATAGGCACTAAAATAAGCAATCTTAAACACCCTTTTAGAATACTCATCTATGTATGTTCAAGGGTGTTTTGGATTGCTTAGCTTATGAGCTTATTTAAATCTGCTTATGTTCTCATAAGCCCATTTTTATCGGCTTAATTTCTGACTTAAAGATGGAAAATAAGCCCATGAGCTGAAAAATAAGCTTAAACATATACCCCCGTAAAGTAAAAAAATAAAAATAAGTGATTGGTAAAAGGATGAAGGGCATTTTCGTCATCGAACATGTTTTTTTTTTTCAGGACTAGTTACCAAAGTAGTGTTTCCAACGGAAAAGATTGAATGCTTTAGTGACATCTGGACACGTTTGTTAATTGCATAATAGATTAACGCCCATTTGTTGTTTGGTTAGCGAAACTCTTGTTTTTTTGTCATTATTGCATAAAAAATTAGGCTTTTGTTGTTTCTTGATAAAATCCACAGTAGATGCTGTTCTTTAAGATGTTATTCCTAGGATTATGCTTTCTGCTTCAAAATCAAGTAATTTACGTCAACTTGGATATTTGTTTGAACTTTAGCAAACATTCTGGTCCTACTAATTAAATGTTTGCAAATTGCAACTTTGATTTAAATGTAGGAATATTATAAACTGATGTTGCCTCAGGAGGTGTTAGGATGTGCATTTTAACCTATTATCGTGGCTTGAAGTGACTATAATAAGTTTTTTGTGATTGTGTAAAGTGATTATGATTTTCTGATTTTATCATTGAATATGGTAACAAGTGAATTTAAGATAGACTATACTGTAGTTTCATTTTGAGGATCTGTGACTAATTGATTAGGTTTCTAGCACTTCATAAACTTTAAGATCCTATCAAGATTCGGTCTTTTCTAGTGCGGTTAGCATTTAAGAGCATTGGTTAAGTAGGGCGGTATGTAATTTGGGGTGCGCGAAAACCTGACCGATTTAAATAAAAATTGGAGCATGCGGGTTGGTTTGAATGGTTATGGTTTTGGATTGAATGGACCCAAATCCCTATATTGGTTTGGTTTTCGTCTCCAAAAGTAGAGAATGATCATAATGTAGTTATTTTTTAAGCTGATTATGACAACTTGAAGAATCAAAAAAAGATAAATTATTCGGGGTTTTAAAGTTAGGGATAATTAGGTGATTAGGGATAATTAGGTGATTTCACTTCTGTCCAACTAATCAAGTTTCATATTGCAATGGATTACCTAGATAGATGTAAAACTGCCTAATTGTCCCTAACTTTTAGAACCTTATAAAATTGTCTTATATTGGTTCTTCAAGCTTATCCCGGTCTGACTAATCTGATAATTTAAGGGTTGAATGATCAGAAATGAATAACTGTTAACACGTTTTTGCCAAACATCGCAAACTATTCGTATTAGTAAAAACTAAAGTAATCATCTTCTTGACTACACCTATACATATCCCTTGATATTCATTCCACGGAAATGAGTTTTTGACAAAGGTCAAAATAGGATGATTTGCTGAAGATGGTACTTTTACTATTATTTCTTGTACTATTATCAGTAATTATAATTTGTTAATTTTTATATGTCTGTGTATTACCAGTTGAATATGGGTGGTAAGCTGACTAAGGCCGATGAATCACCTAAGACTTCGGTACCCACAACCAAGCTTGAAGCTAAAATCTTGGAGACAATCCGTCGCAGAGAATCTAAAGGAACTTCCATGAAATCATTCAATACTATAATCCTGAAGTTCCCAAAAATTGACGCAAGCCTAAGAAAGTGCAAAGCTATATTTGAGCAATTTGGTAAGCACATAAAAATTTCGTGACATAGTAAATTAATCTTCAGAAGTTCAGCTTAGCTGTTTTAGTTTCAATTGTCTGTGAATTCTATGGCAGTGTCTGGATGTGCGTATAAACTTCAGTTTTGAGTTTTATGAGTAGAAGTGTACAGCTAATCAGTTCTGGAGAAGCATGTGCTAAGTTGTAAGAAAACTTATTATCGGGATAGAGGTGAAATAATGAGTTGTCCACTCATTTGCGTAAAAACTCCAACAAACCTATTTATTTGGCCTCGTTAAATGATTGTACTTTTATGTATCCTTATTGAGTCATTTTTCAACATAATATACAATTGTAACAGTTTTGTAAATTTAATGTACCTTTTTTTATATAATAATTATCATTTTTGAAAGTCTGGTTTTATGAGCTCTTGGTTAAAATGGAATGACTTAAATGTACTGGACTTGAAAGAAACAAATGAAGAAGTACATTGGTTATGCATGCAAATCGCCCATAAAATCATCTACCTATCTTTAGTTTTAATTATATCATTATCTACTGAATACATCCAAACACCCCTACATATTTATTTCAATTTTATCTTCAATTTTGTGAGTACAGATGAAGATAAAAGTGGTACAATTGATCCGAAAGAGCTGAATCATTGCTTTCAGAAGCTGGAAATAGATTTTACAGATGAAGAAATCAGTGATTTATTTAAAGAATGTGATATAAACCACGACATGGGAATAAACTTCAAAGAGTTCATTGTGCTCCTGTGCCTCGTTTATCTTCTGAAGAATGACCCTGCTTCCACCCATTCTGTATCCTTGCTAACGTCTACACGAATACAGTATATGGTCTACTCATTTTTTTGTGTGCTTTTGTGTTCTTTTTTCCATCATTTTGTTATTTTCTTGACACTTCTAGACTTCACGCATGGGGATGCCGGAACTACAAGCTTTTGAAACTTTGGTGGACTCATTTGTGTTCTTGGACAAGAACAAAGATGGTTATGTTAGTCGAAGCGAGATGGTTGATGCCATAAATGAAACTACTACTGGCGAGCGGTCTTCTGGGCGCATAGCTATGAGAAGATTTGGTATCTCTTCCCCTCTTTAGTAATGGTTTAAAACATGTTTGTTCAAATTTCTAAAATGTATGGTGTTTTGTTACATAACCCACTCAATATGGGTCGTATTAGTAAATCCCCATATTATTACAGTGGTAACCTAATTTTTTGAATAGTTCGATGTAGGAGGTTAATCCTTATTTTCTCGTAGTTATATTTTCTATATGACCCATTCAACACATTTAAAGCAATATAGTACTTCAAAATTACCACCTGCTTTGCACCTAGAATGCTTATAAAAGTTGCTAACATTGTGTTTTTTTGTATTCGCAGAAGAGATGGATTGGGATAAAAATGGAATGGTGAACTTCAAGGAGTTCATCTTTGCCTTCGAGAAATGGATTGGAATCGAGGATGGCGAGGAGGATGAAGAAGAGGTAGCAGACGAGCAAGAATGAATATCAAAGTATTGTGTCTCGTCATCTTGTACCAAACGGTTGTGATCAGTGGCAGGAAAGGCTATGAAGCCTTTTGACAAATTGCCTTAATCCCAAGACCGAGTTATGTAATATCTTTCGTTTGTAGTTTGTACAAGTATATAGCTTTAAACATGTTGCTTATTGCTTTTTATTTATTAACACATTTTGATTGTTGTAATGTTGATACCATGGTGTTGTGGGAATCTGTTTAAATGGTAATATTATGCATATATATAACTGGCTAGATAAAGTCTGAACAGCAAACTGAACCGCAAATGTCATGAATAAAAGAAAATTGTGTGTGTTTTCGTTTGATTAAGTCATGCTATCAAAATTTGCTAATAAAGTCAGTGTAATATCAAAATTTGCTAAGTAATTATACTTTTTGCTTTTGCTCACTTGAGTCACTAAACTATTTTTATAGTTTTATAAAAAAAATTTTGAAGTATTTCAGTAACCGAGTACCTAATATCAATTGATTATTAACCAACTGGGCTTATCTCAGCGTGCTACCAAGGTCTCCTTAGGAGCTTTTGTAGGAGGTTTTACCACATGCGAGATATCTCAGGTTCGAGTCTCTTCATGGTGAGTCTTCCTCCTTGGTGGGATCTGTGTGGGTTCTGCCCCATAGATGCGTCGATTCGAGGCTGGCAGAAATTCCTTCTAGGTAGTACTGTGAAATTGAATAAGTAACTATAGTATTGTACTCGCTCGCTATTAAAAAAAAAATATCAATCAATTATTCTTTTTAAATTGCCCGTCATGTGTCATGTTTTTCAACAAGTCATATCTTATTTTTTAGCGCATCTTTCTTTTTATTATATTTTCTTCATTAAATCCTTGTTATATTTCCTCGTCCTCGAAGAAGAAAAGATTTTGTTTTTGATTTTTCTTATAGGTCAACGATAGATTTTGACATCTTCTAACTTTAACCTCTAAATAAGTGTATTTGCCAACTTATAGTACAATGAGCGTAACAAACGTTTTATGATAGTACAATGAATCAAGTGAACAAAAACTGTGTGTGTAGCGACCTCTTTGTCAATTTTATATGAGAAATGATACATAGACCTAAAAATAGACCTAAAAGTGGACCTAAACACATGTGGCATGATCCTGATGGGTTGTAAAATAAGTGGGTCCCTGTCTGCAGCCATCAGGATGATGCCACGTGTTTTTAGGTCCACAATTAGGTCTATTTTTAAGTCCACGTATCATTTCTCATTTTATATATATACTAAAAGGCAAGAGGATAATTGTCACCCAAACAGTCCGCTTTAAAGTATTGTTCGGAATAGTTGTTTGAACAGTGATCCGTGCTTCAAAGTAGTTGTACGTAACAGTTGTTTCAACAGTACCATTTTTTTTTTCTTTAAACAGTTGCAACTCCCCCTCCCCTCCCCTCCCCTCTTTTTTTTATTATAACAATAACACCATTAAATTGTTACAACATTTCCACAGCAATATTGACAAGCAAATTCACAAAATAAAGTTTAAATAAATATATAAAATATCTTCTGAAAAATTAACAAACAATACATTTCCAACAAAAGAAGCAGATTCCGTGCATGTCAACGGCAACATGGGTGCACTTTCCGGCGAGGTAACGACGGCTACAGGGGTGGCAAGCGGCTACACTAACCAAAACAAATACCAAAAGCGTTGCTATACAAAGATCTAACAAAAACGGGTTAACTCACCCGACTCGGTGAGTCACCGAGTCGTGACCGGGTCACACGAATCGTAGCTAAACTTTCAAATCCACACAAGTTTTTTAATAAAATATTAAAATCCGATTAAAATTAAGAAGCAGGGGAAGGGTGTTTTTATAAAAGGTTTTGTTGATAAAATCTATAAAACTGGGATTTCGGTTTTATTAATAAAAACGATGAAGGGGGCGGGTGAGTGGTATTACCGTCGACAAAAAAGAAGGGGGAAGGCTGCAGTGGCAGTGGCTGTGTGACAGAGCCGGTGGTGGCGCGTGAGTGGTGTTGTGGTGGGAGCCGTGAGCTCAAAAGCTCCAGAAAGAACGGGAATCTCCCGATCTACTGATTCAGCTAATAAAAACCCTCGCCGGAAAATTTCCCGGTGGCCGGAAAGTTTGCCGGCCGTGGTCGTTGGCAAGAGGTGAGGCTGCCGGCGAGGAAGAGAGAGAGAGAGAGAGGGGGAAGAAAGTAGTGACATGTGTGTGTGTTATATTTTTTTTTGTTTTGCCCATATAAAAATTAGAAGGACTAAACTTGGGCAAAAAGGAAAACCATGGGGTGCGGCGTAACTGTTGGGTGGAGGGACCAAAATTGCCCACTTGGCTAAACTTATAACAAAAACACTCCGAGACCCATTTCACATAGCAGACGGATTAGAAAAATTACGAAACTTGCACAATTGTTCACGAAATTATTTTCCCAATAAAATCAAGTATAAATATGCATCACTTCTTGGAACCAATATTTTTTACATTTTCGACTCATTTCGTGCTTTAAGAGGGGGATCTATATAATTGTCTTTGCAAGGTAGATCCTTCGAGGACTAACGACGCAACGCGTCGATAATCTTAAGGACTTTTTTCGTACAAAAAATATAAGTTCCAGAATTAATTTTCAAAAAATAGTCCTTAAATTTCTTATATTTATCGGGCTAAAAACAAACCAACTGGGCAAAAATAAAAAAATAAGGGGCAAGGGGTCTGTTTTGGCAAAGTGGCAATTCTTTTAACATATTCCCTACAAGGCTCATTTGTCGTACCAAACGAACTCGAAAAAAATATGAAACTTGCGCCACTGTTTTCGAAATAATTTTTCCAATATAAACGAGTATATAAATACGTATAACTTTCTCGAAGTTTATTTATTTGGCAAATTCGATTCGTTTCGTGATTTCTATTTTTAAACCGTATATCCCAAAATATGCAAATACATATTCACTTAAGAACAAATTAGCCCAGATTACGACACAATAAAAAAAATTACTTAACAATACAATAAGTTTAAAAATACTAACAAAATTAGCCACCTCTATAACAATAAAAACACAAAACATACATAAAACGGAATTACAACATTGTGAGAAACAACATGATACGACACAAACCAATATTGCAAAATCAAGTAGCCTTTAAACCCATTAAACCTATAATACGCAAAACAAAAAAAATACAACACAAAACACATATCTAAACACTCCCGCCGCAACGCGCGGGTTTCCAAACTCGTTAAACCTAAAACCAATTACAAGTTTGAACTTTTTTACGTATCACTAGCCAAACAACGGGTTAATAGCAAATTTAGGTTCAGCTTTCTAAGTCAGCTGCAAGAGGTTATGTTTGATTTGTCACTTACCTTGATGAATGACTTGGAATCAATAATTTGACATCTGCACCAACGATAACGTCTAAGAAATCAAACGACAGGGTATAAGGCTTGCCTAGAATTACAAGCCGCAAAGCAGAGTATACAAATTCTCACAAATAACTCCTATTTCACCAAAACTTTCACTACAAACTCTCAAACGCACAACCAATAAATACAATACAATACTCGAGCCTTATTAAGGTCTCTTTCACTATAACATTACTCTCAACTTAAGGTCTTATCACTACAATACTCGCAATAACTAACAGTTTCTGACAGAAGGACACACCTCATATCATATATTAACACATTAGAACGGGATGCAAATAGTATCCAGTGCCCCGATGGCAGTTGGAGGCAGCAATAGGTGCTGGTTGTGTGGTAACGCATATACCAAATATGCAAGCTATGAAAGCCCACTAGTAACACGGGTTTGATTTCATTATCCTCTGGTCTTTGCTCTCTTCAATCCAAGGCTATTGTTGAAGGGCGAAACTGAACCTGACATTTGAGAGGTTTCCTCACGAAGGGTCCCATTCAGCATTGCAAGCTCCCGTAGTTGTTGCTTCTTATAGAAGTCATGAGTCTCATCCTACACACATAACCAGAAGTTATTTCTTGTAGTGTCCATTTCGACTCATTTACTAATGAATGGGTCTATTTAGGTCATTTGACCACAACGGGTTAAACAGGTTAATTAAAATTTTGCTTAAACATGAAATGGGCCCAAACAGGTTGAAGGTCTCACCCATTAAGGGTACTATAACGCATAAACCTCCTAAATCGTTTTGTTAAGAAATAAAATATAACTTTGAATCCAAATTTGACATGCTAATTATTACTTATTAAATATTTCTTTGATTTGACATGCTAATTATTACTTATTAAATATTTCTTTGGAAAATAAGTGTTTCAGTTTGACCTGAGCCGAACCAAAATACTCGTTTTAACACAAACTCCTTGCTAGTCCATTTTGTCACCTCTATTAGATTTTATAACCAATATAATGACACCAAAATTTCTGAGAGTAAATGACAAGCAATGGGAATAAGTTGATACCACGGGTCTAAGCAAATCTTCCAGTATTTCACGAGCTTGCATCAAGCGTGCGTCTATTATTTCAACAGGCAATTCTGCTTCCACAATTACATGAAGAGGCTCATTCAGGTGTTCAAACCCTGGTTTTCCTCTCATCATCTCTTCCTACATGGAGCAAACAATTGAAAATGTAAAAAATACCATATAGTGAAGAATAGAGAAGTTTGAAACCACAACTGAAAACCGTTCAAAGACTCTTCAATTTCTAGTAAAACATAGAATTGGCAATTTTGACTCATTTACTTATGAATCAGTCGATATGTGTTATGTAATATCTCCTAACAGGTAGAATCAAATATCAGCTTAATATCGTTTTATTTTGAACTAGATTAGTACTGAAATTATTCTGTTTTTGTAATCAATTTCAACACACTAACTATTTATAAATATTGAAAATTCCCTATAAATATTGCAAAAATTTTGGACATACTGTTCTGCAAAGTCAACCGTTTGACCTGAAATGTTTTCACCGCATACCCACCCAGGCCCCAGCCAATTTTGCCACCTCTGGCAAACAGATTATACTAAAGAATGCAGATGAACGCCATTCCCACAAATGTAATCTCAGGCAAGATTATTATTACCTTTGCTGGATCCTTGATGCTTCCACGTCCTCTAATAAGAACACGACAGTCAGTACTCACTTCCACTCGCTTAAGGGAGTTCCCTCGCGGTCCAAGAAGACGCCCAACAAAATTAAACTGCAAGTAGAGCAACATCAATCAAGGCTCAGAAGAAAAAAAAAGGATTCAAGATCGCTGGTAGAGTGAAACAAGTGTTAAACTTACGTTAGGGTAACTATCCACAGGAATATCAACTCTGATTGTTCTCTTCACGACAAGACCGGATGAACTGCCCTGCGAACCAAGCCAGCTCTGTGCAGACGAAGGCTGCAATAAAGCTGACATCTGCATTAAANACTCATTTACTAATGAATGGGTCTATTTAGGTCATTTGACCACAACGGGTTAAACAGGTTAATTAAAATTTTGCTTAAACATGAAATGGTCCCAAACAGGTTGAAGGTCTCACCCATTAAGGGTACTATAACGCATAAACCTCCTAAATCGTTTTGTTAAGAAATAAAATATAACTTTGAATCCAAATTTGACATGCTAATTATTACTTATTAAATATTTCTTTGATTTGACATGCTAATTATTACTTATTAAATATTTCTTTGGAAAATAAGTGTTTCAGTTTGACCTGAGCCGAACCAAAATACTCGTTTTAACACAAACTCCTTGCTAGTCCATTTTGTCACCTCTATTAGATTTTATAACCAATATAATGACACCAAAATTTCTGAGAGTAAATGACAAGCAATGGGAATAAGTTGATACCACGGGTCTAAGCAAATCTTCCAGTATTTCACGAGCTTGCATCAAGCGTGCGTCTATTATTTCAACAGGCAATTCTGCTTCCACAATTACATGAAGAGGCTCATTCAGGTGTTCAAACCCTGGTTTTCCTCTCATCATCTCTTCCTACATGGAGCAAACAATTGAAAATGTAAAAAATACCATATAGTGAAGAATAGAGAAGTTTGAAACCACAACTGAAAACCGTTCAAAGACTCTTCAATTTCTAGTAAAACATAGAATTGGCAATTTTGACTCATTTACTTATGAATCAGTCGATATGTGTTATGTAATATCTCCTAACAGGTAGAATCAAATATCAGCTTAATATCGTTTTATTTTGAACTAGATTAGTACTGAAATTATTCTGTTTTTGTAATCAATTTCAACACACTAACTATTTATAAATATTGAAAATTCCCTATAAATATTGCAAAAATTTTGGACATACTGTTCTGCAAAGTCAACCGTTTGACCTTAAATGTTTTCACCGCATACCCACCCAGGCCCCAGCCAATTTTGCCACCTCTGGCAAACAGATTATACTAAAGAATGCAGATGAACGCCATTCCCGCAAATGTAATCTCAGGCAAGATTATTATTACCTTTGCTGGATCCTTGATGCTTCCACGTCCTCTAATAAGAACACGACAGTCAGTACTCACTTCCACTCGCTTAAGGGAGTTCCCTCGCGGTCCAAGAAGACGCCCAACAAAATTAAACTGCAAGTAGAGCAACATCAATCAAGGCTCAGAAGAAAAAAAAGGATTCAAGATCGACTGGTAGAGTGAAACAAGTGTTAAACTTACGTTAGGGTAACTATCCACAGGAATATCAACTCTGATTGTTCTCTTCACGACAAGACCGGATGAACTGCCCTGCGAACCAAGCCAGCTCTGTGCAGACGAAGGCTGCAATAAAGCTGACATCTGCATTAAAGAATTCCAGATGCTCTTAAAAAGATATATAGATAAATAAACAGATGTCTATTTTTTGGTTTCTTTTGGCTACCGTAGTGGGCATGCATACCTAAGTGTCTTCTTAACATCAAATTTCAAAGAAGCATAACAAGTCATAAACAAATAAGAAAGGAGAGCATAAGCAAATTATTAAGCAAAGGCTCATATATAGCTGCAAACCAATGTTCCGCAAGGCTCATATAACTGCATGCTGACCGTTAAAAGCATCCCCAGTGGCTCTATGACCAAGAAATCTAAAAAGCTTGTAGAACCAGAAATGGGTAATAATCAAAGGTCTCGATAATAATTCGTCTCAAAGACATAAATGCAACCGATCTGTTAGCAATATAAGAAGCATGATACATATGCATTAGAGGTACAGGATTCTAATTGTCTCACACATCCTCGATATGCAAAGCACTCAGAAACATGCTACAATTGAAATGAAAAAAGGACCACAAATACATGTTTACTTCATCATGGGTATTATATCCTTACAAAGATGGGTTAACTATCTAAGAATCTGGATGATGTTAGTCTGAAACTACCTGTCATGACATAAGTAAGATTAAAAGCAAGCAGTTAAACAAGTCAATGCAGTTAGCATGAAAAGTAAATTTATTATGTCAGAAATGCTTCTAAAAAGCAGTAAGAAATTAGACTAACATAAGGTTATGTTAATGGTTAGTATCCATACTTCTGAATGATTTGGTGAAGTCCATCTGTTCATGTTAGCTCCTCCATTTAAAAACATTCCTCCTGAAGCCAGGGGGCTAGCATGTTCAAGTCCACTTTGATCTAAAACTGATGTATGCCCCAACAGTGTGGTTACACGCAATATTTCTGCTCCAAAAATGTCAATTTTCAAGAACAAGATGTACCAGTTAGCAGTTAACAAAGTAGTTAGCAGTTAATAAAGTAGTTAGCAGTCACCACAAAAATGGTGTGCTTTGACGGATCAGTTGAATACCAATGCACCCCCTATCTACAATCTTTAACAAAAAATAATACACCTGGACAAGTTAAGAAAAACATTTGAGCTNGCTGGTAGAGTGAAACAAGTGTTAAACTTACGTTAGGGTAACTATCCACAGGAATATCAACTCTGATTGTTCTCTTCACGACAAGACCGGATGAACTGCCCTGCGAACCAAGCCAGCTCTGTGCAGACGAAGGCTGCAATAAAGCTGACATCTGCATTAAAGAATTCCAGATGCTCTTAAAAAGATATATAGATAAATAAACAGATGTCTATTTTTTGGTTTCTTTTGGCTACCGTAGTGGGCATGCATACCTAAGTGTCTTCTTAACATCAAATTTCAAAGAAGCATAACAAGTCATAAACAAATAAGAAAGGAGAGCATAAGCAAATTATTAAGCAAAGGCTCATATATAGCTGCAAACCAATGTTCCGCAAGGCTCATATAACTGCATGCTGACCGTTAAAAGCATCCCCAGTGGCTCTATGACCAAGAAATCTAAAAAGCTTGTAGAACCAGAAATGGGTAATAATCAAAGGTCTCAATAATAATTCGTCTCAAAGACATAAATGTAACCGATCTGTTAGCAATATAAGAAGCATGATACATATGCATTAGAGAGGTACAGGATTCTAATTGTCTCACACATCCTCGATATGCAAAGCACTCAGAAACATGCTACAATTGAAATGAAAAAAGGACCACAAATACATGTTTACTTCATCATGGGTATTATATCCTTACAAAGATGGGTTAACTATCTAAGAATCTGGATGATGTTAGTCTGAAACTACCTGTCATGACATAAGTAAGATTAAAAGCAAGCAGTTAAACAAGTCAATGCAGTTAGCATGAAAAGTAAATTTATTATGTCAGAAATGCTTCTAAAAAGCAGTAAGAAATTAGACTAACATAAGGTTATGTTAATGGTTAGTATCCATACTTCTGAATGATTTGGTGAAGTCCATCTGTTCATGTTAGCTCCTCCATTTAAAAACATTCCTCCTGAAGCCAGGGGGCTAGCATGTTCAAGTCCACTTTGATCTAAAACTGATGTATGCCCCAACAGCGTGGTTACACGCAATATTTCTGCTCCAAAAATGTCAATTTTCAAGAACAAGATGTACCAGTTAGCAGTTAACAAAGTAGTTAGCAGTTAATAAAGTAGTTAGCAGTCACCACAAAAATGGTGTGCTTTGACGGATCAGTTGAATACCAATGCACCCCCTATCAAACCAACAATCTTTAACAAAAAATAATACACCTGGACAAGTTAAGAAAAACATTTGAGCTTCATTAAGTTAAATAAATGGGTGCGTTAATATAGAAAAGAACGTTGCTGACTGATATGCATTTCACTGCATATCGTGAGACAAAAAACGCTGAAACCTTGTATAGCATCCAGAGAACAACAAAAACGCCTAATGACTGAACAATGTCAAGGCTTGTATCTTTAATTGATGACATATGCCACAATATGAAACATAAGATTTTTCACCAGAGAAAAATCCTGCTCATATCAATGCTTAGTAACTCAATTGTAAAGAGATGTGAAGAAGATGCACAACAACGAAAAGTGAAAGACTCAGTTGAAAACCTAGCGACCGTCTAAGCTGGAAAGGTGAACTTAATGGGATTAGTGTTATCACTGTACAGAGACCTACATGGTCCACTGTTTATGCACGTTCATACCGTGAAATTCTTATTCTACCACCAAGTAGCATAAAAATTGTGCATCCCGTTAAAACTTTTGTCATAATAGTGACTACCCTGATCGAGAATCCTGAACCACCAATGCCATTGGAAGGAAGTCGAAAATTTCTTTTCCAAAGTCGACAAAACAAAATAGTCACTCCACGATGCAAAACGATGTGAGCTACAAGAGAAAACCTCAATGCGTGTTAAAAAGAGAACCTATGAACCTCCTCCAATCATAAGCTGGTCAGCGTTAGACTAGAAGTGTTAAAGGCTAACTTACTATATGCTTTCATTGGGACATTTTGAAGAAACGTGTATTTAAATGCCTGTTACATTGCTACTTTCATCTTTTCCATAGGCACAGACACGGTCGAGAAAATTAAGTTTTAAGTTATAATATGCAGAAGAAGTGCGTGTGAAGTCAAGACGGCTACTCATTTTTATGTGAGCAGAGTGAACTTCAGCAGTCATCGTTGTTGGAACTTAATCCTTTATTAGAGGAAAATGATCCTTTATGGTTCTACTTCTAACCCCTCGAATGGCTTTGCTCATATTATGCATATGCCTCAGCCAACTAATCATCAAAAAATGAACAACGACATCATCAATGAACAAGTACACACTCTTGTCATAAAAAAAACAGACTTGGTTGACTAAACTTGGTACACCGACATTTTTGCTACAAACAAAACAGAGAAGCAAGATACAAGTAACCAAAAAAAAAAGTATAACCACTTTACTAACCTAGAAACAATGGCTAAAAGACAAAAAAAACACCTAGCAAAAAAATCTACAAGCTACACTATAATGAGTTTACAATCGTAAAAACGGACGCGGTACTGCATAAGATACCATGAACTCCAATAAAGCAAGTTTAACCAACTTACCCTGATTCAGCAACCGATAACATAGCGGAAGCACAGGCACAAAAGGACCAAGTTTATTGCGTTCTGATAGCAACTCCGAGAGATACCTGTCAACATACATATAACACAAACCACCATCAAATACAAATTGTATACAATATAAGGACCAATAAACTTTACAATAACAATAACATCTACCAAACCCCCTTGCCACTAATCGTTTTTGCAACAAATATTTTATTAGATTTGCTTTTTTTCCTGGAAATCGAGAGATCAACACAAATCTGATCCTATAAACAGTCTAATCACTAGAACAAACACGAATCATGCAACAAATCAGAGAACAACATCACACCACATCAAACTCACTTAGCACGGAATCAATGCAGCAAATTCAGCACTAATTTAGCAAATCATTCCTCAAAAAGTCAAAATCAAGATACTAACACATAAAATTTTGTATCAAGAAAACGCGCAGTTGATCCAATTTTCAGTCTAATCACTATACTAAACACAAATCATAATAATCAATAAAAACTATATAAAAAATTTCATAATTGAGTATATGAATAAANAGTATACTTTTCTTGTTCAACGATGGCGGAAGCAGCGGAACGATAACCAGAAACGAGATGATGAGGAGAGTGAGGAGCTGAAGGTGAGGGTGAATACGCCATGTATCTACTACCGTTGTTACCCGAAGACATGTCTTATCTTATTATCGATCTAGTAAGTTTCCGATCAGAAACTGTTATGATTAGATAGCGTCGGTGGAAGGTGAGAGGTAAAGAGATTTATTGTTGTTGTTGTTGATTGATTGAGGGTCCAATCGTACACCAACAAACACACACTTTCTACAGTGACACACACACATACACTCTAGTACGTGGTGATGTGTGTGTCAAATGAAATGTGTGGTACGTAATTTATTTTGGTGCCATATATCACCCTCATTCGGATTATTTTTTCCATGTTCGGCCAAAGCAACTACGGTATTGGTTTTACTCTTTTGTTCGCACGTTTTACCGGTAGTTACTTACAAATAAAAATTTTCGGCGAACCATGTTTTTTAATTATTATATTCTTTGCGACAATAAATTTATAAATGTCAAGATTTTCATGTTACATGTAACTCCTTAATTATTAATTATGTTTTTCATTATAATAGTTTAGTGAGCCATGTTTTTCTGTTATTCTAAATTTATATAAAGTTAAGTTTTATAGATAAGGGTGTTCAAAAAATTTGTGAAAACGACAAACTGGGCTGACCCGCTTAATTCCAAACCGTAAAAAACGATAACTAAGAAATTGAAATAGGAAAAAACCTTTTATCACAGTTCTATTTTGGTTTTTAGTTTCAAATATCCGTGATTGCCAGAACCAAACCAAACCGTGTTTAATATACATGGAGTTTTTAACAAAATATTCTTATAAGTGTAAAAGCTTTGAGTATATATATTCAAGTTTAATATTTTCTTTTAAATGTTTTGGTTGACTTAGATGCTTTTTTTATTGTTTTTAATTGGATTATACCAAGTTTTTTGTAATGGTTAATGTTGTATTTATGAAATGCATTAGTGCATTAAATGGATGGAATGTGATTCTCCATTATATGTAGTACTTTTTCCGTTCTTAAATAAGTGTTATGTTTTGACTTTTTCAACTTTTACTTTAAACAATTTTGTTTATATTATGTAATACTTGATGAAGATTATACTAATGAAAATACATTTAAAACATAATCCATTCATATTTTGCATCAAGTATTATACAACACAAACAAAAATATATAAGATCAAAGTTGAAAAAGACAAAATTCAAAAACTAAAACAGAACACTTATTCAAGGACAGTGGGAGTATAAGTATTTTTATAAGCTATAAAAGTACATTTGATTTTAATAAATTTATGTGTCAAACATACCATGTGGACAAGTCTGTTTAACGAAATTAACAATTGCTGGAGTTGAAGTTTAAGCTTATATTATAAGTTGTAAAGTTAAGGTTTTAGTTTTCATATAGGTTTTTGGGGAATTAGGTATACCAACAGTTTATTATTGGAAAATAATATAAAGATAGATCAAATAAACTTTAATTTAGATATATTTGAAACATATTTGTGTTTATCTTAAACATTTTGAAGGTGTTTAAGTAATTTGACTATTTACAAGCTTTACTCATCTCTAAAAGTTTATTTGCATTAGTTTGAACTTATGAAATTATAGCTGATACAAGCTTTTATAAGTTTGTAGGACAAACATATATAACTTATTTTATAAAGTAGCTTAGTTTAAAAGCTCAATATCACATAAGATCATATAAGCTCGGTCCCAAACATACCTTTAATCTTACTCATCATTTTACTCATACAATCATACAACTTGTGTGATGCATTAATTCTATCTATTAAAAATGTTATTGATTTTTTCATTTGCTATAATTTTAAAATAGGATAACATGTAGTCACGAATAGTAGGAAGAAATGTCATATTTCTTTCTAAATCTCTAGTTCATTAGTATTTATCTAACATAAAATTTAAAATATCATTATTATTCAATTTGCAAGTGCATGATGAGATGTAATGATTTTATACGTGTTAGGTAAATATGACATTTTAAAATTTAAATTGTGAAAATGTAGAATTTACATGTTTATAATCAATTTAAGAGTTGTAATAGATGAAAGAGGTGAGGAAAAAGGTGCACTTATAAAATAAAAAATAAAAAATAAAAATAAAAATAAAAATAAAA
Source organism: Artemisia annua (assembly GCA_014162995.1). NCBI lineage: Eukaryota > Viridiplantae > Streptophyta > Magnoliopsida > Asterales > Asteraceae > Artemisia > Artemisia annua. The sequence goes on along the minus strand of LBNU01012646.1, from coordinate 51,744 downwards.
AGTCTAAATTTGATAAAAATTTGAATTTATTTTCACTTGTTAATAAAGGTGAAAGCGAGTGTGTGTTTGTTATGTATGCAAGCTTAGATGTAGAACTTGCCCAAAACCATTGACGGAGTATCTATAGAGTATGGGTGGGCCCTAGCTCCTACTAAAAAAATTTGTTTTAAATGTATTTTGGTCATAGAGCAAGTGAAAAAAAAAGTTATTTTTCCATTTGACCCCTTAAAATTAATCATTGATAATTTGTCACCCCTAAAAAATACTTCAAGCTCCGTCCCTGCCCAAAACTACGTGGTTTTGTTAAAGGACAACCTTTAGTAAAGACTCCATGAATATTCAGATTATTCCATTCACAAAATACCACATTTTTTGGGTTTCGATGGTTTATGTTCTCTATCGAATTCTTTTGGTGTTTATCGTAACCCACTTTCTAGTTCATTATGTATTCCTATTTAATCTTGCATTTGTGCCTCTGTGGTCCTCAACCAATATTATTCTCTTGCATTTCGAAGTAAAACCCGGATCCAAACTTCTTATAAGGAAGAACCCATATTGTCATTGTATGTTATTTCATTTTATTTTTTACTTATGATTATGTATGCTATGCAAATTGCAAAATGTTCCAGACTTATCGTTTTTCAATTTGAGTTCGTATTCTTAAAACTCTAGTAAAGATACGAAAACTGATGAACAGTCAGATTCACATGCCATATCCATTGAAAATTTATCAAAGGTTTTCTCAATGTTTTTGGTTCAACCCAACCCGACTCGTATCGACTCATAGCAACTTGTATCGATTAGTAGCATATAGTGAATCAAAGACAATTATACCTATCATTCATGATAATGTAAAGTTTTGTAATGAGAAAGGAATGTAAAGTCATCAGTAACATGCCTAATGGTGTGTATATAATCAGACGCTTTTTCCAACATTAAGCTAGAAGTCTAGAACTATGTAAAAAAAGACTTCAAGGATATGATTCAACGGAGTCGTTAAGATAAGGCTTTCACCAGCCTTGTCTATTTGTGGCTAAATGATGATAAGTGTCAAACATGTTATATTTTTAAATAGGTTGTCGATTACATTGGAAAATTAAGATTGAATGTTTAGGGTTAGTAGTAAATTGTTGATTTCTTAGTTGTGATTCCAAATTTCAGGTAGATTTCGCAACTGCTGCGTAGATTTAATTGGGTGTGTGAATGACGATTTTTGATAGGAGGCAAGGTGGGATACGTAAATTAGCCGATCAAAGAACCTAAATAGTCACAAGGTCTTCCTATAGATTGTTTTTTTTAACAATACTACTAGATAAGGCAAGTTCTACACCTAAGCTTGCATACTTAAGAACCACACACTCACTTTCCTTATTAATAAATCAACGAAGCTAGCAATACAAACACAATTTTGTAAGCAGCGTATTTAAAATAATTTAAGATCTTTTATAAAAACTAGTATTAAGGAGCAAAATTTCATCTGGCTTCCATGACACTTCAAAATCCGCCCTAATTCCGCTATAGAGGGGTTTGGATATTTGTTTTCTATAATTTCGGAACAAAATAACCTATTGTTGGTAACATAGTTTTCATTTTTAAGGACCTTTAGTGAGAATAATTGTAAGTATTTTTAAACATAGAGTAGTTTGTTTTATTTTGTGTAGCGGGTATATGAGTTTGTGAGAATTCGAAAACCAAAAGGCAACAATCTTTGTCTTATTTCTTTCTTTGGGTAAAAGCAATTAATGCTTCGTATACTTATAATTCCAGTCTCATTAGGCACTCTAGACCGATGAAAAACTCATTATGTATAATCTACTTGAACTTTTTATTCATTATGCATAATATTTACTCATAAAGAATGAATATTTTATGAAAAATATACATATGCATAATAACTCATAAAGACCGGTATATTATGCATAATGAAATTTAAATCGGTTCGTACTTTATAACAATCTAACATATAAGTTTATGAAACATTTTTAGTCTTTACCCTTTTCTTTCTTTTATAAGCTTATCATTTGAGAGCGTATTACTTATTTAAGTTTATATCAAGTTATGAAAAAGAAAAATTATCAAAACACTCCTTTACATGTCACTGATCTTTATATACACGCATACACAATTAATCTATGTGATTATCTGTTTTTCCCCTGATATATTGTTTTTACTAAAGTTTGTAATTCTAAAACACCCCCCCTCCCCAAATCCTTTTTTTCTTCCGCTTTTCCTATATGTCTTCGTCGTTTTGTTGGTTTTTTGAATTTGTGGTTTTGTTGTGTTTAGTCATATATTATCTCCGTCTTAAAATTATTGTCTCCACACAAAAAATACACAGTTTAAGAAAAATATAATTATTACTGGTTTCTCTTTTACTTTTGTCAGAATGCTAGTTTTATCCTTAATTTACTTAATTAATGTATTCTTTAAAGTTGGTAATAATGATTTCAAACAAAGATATTATGGTAAGCTCGATCAAACTTTCATAACTCTATTTAGTAGTAGACAATTAAATTTGGACATCAATAAAAGAAACGTGAACTATTATTTTGAGATGGAGCTATGGAGTATATAATTATTCATGTTATTACTCTCCTCGTTTTCAAAATAATTGTCCATTATTACTATTTTCGTATGTACCAAAACTATCATCTTTAAGTATATGAATTAAGTAATCTTGGTTATCCATTTTTCAATCATGACAAATAAAATAAACTGTTGATACAAAAGTTGGGCGTTCCTTGTTTGGGTTCCTTCCTTCGTATCAATTGCTTGATATTGCTTGAGACCTGCGCACTAAGAAAGAAACAAACACCGTTAGGCTTATCGAGGGATTGTTTCCCCCGATTATCCTCTGGCGTGAGAGTAAGTAATCGTAGTTTTAGGGTTGTGAGAAGAGTTAGGATCGCTTTGTGAATCGTACCTTTGCAAGGGTTAGGGTTCCCTCTATTTATAGGCATGTAACCGATAAGGTTACTTGTTCCTTACTCTAC
>LBNU01012646.1:16506-34842 GCA_014162995.1 Artemisia annua | reverse complement strand
ATATATATATATATATATATATATATATATATATATATATATATATATATATATATATATATATATATATATATATATATATATATATATATAAAATTTTATGACTGGTTTCTCTTTTGTTTTTGTTTGAATGCCAGTTTTATCCTTAATTTACTTAATTAATGTATTCTTTAAAGTTGGTAATAATGATTTCAAACAAAGATATTACGGTAAGCTCGATCAAACTTTCATAACTCTATTTAGTAGTGGACAATTAAATTCGGACATAAAAAAAAGAAAACGTGAACTATTATTTTAAGATGGAGGGAGTATATAATTATTCATGTTATTACTCTCCTCGTTTTCAAAATAATTGTCCATTATTACTATTTTCGTATGTACCAAAACGATCATCTTTAATTATATGAATTAAGTAATCTTGGTCATCCCATTTTTGATCAAAACAAATAAAATAAACTTTCATCATTTTTTTTTTAAATTAAATATCTCGTAACCCGTTAATCGTTATGCAAAACGAAACATACCATCGCGACGAGAATTAAATCATCTTTCAATAGATGGGTCTTTTATATACTTTCGACGAAATTTTGTTTCAATTTTTCTTTTCAGTTACATATGAAAAAATCACATGTGATTTGTTGTATCACAAATCAAATGTGATTTAGTGTTGTCTCATCAAGAGAGGATAAAACTAACATAAAAAAGGGTAAAACTACAAATAAAAGGCATCAGAAAGAAAAATAAAAATTAAGCCATCCCAAACACTTCTACTAGTAACTTTTGTGAGGTAAAAGTGAAAGATTACTACTGGCAATCTGGCATAGTTGCATGAATTGAATTGGACAACCCACCCCACCATGTTTGTGTGGTTGGGCATGCTTCATGATGGTGTGTGATTGTAGTAGGTCCGTTCTTGCTTTTGGTCTAACCCAATATCTTCACAACTCCAATCATACATTCAATGTTTTGTTATGTTACACATTACTTAAAACGTGAAAAGTATGTGGAGTTGTTTGACTATTTGGTACATCTAAAGCGTGGAATGAATTAAAGGATACCAGAAAGTAAAACTTGACAAAAACATAATCAAACATTATTCATAAGGAGCAAAACAATATATTCATACTTTTATTTCTTTTTGTAAATTACACATAGAATAAAAAAATAAATTAAATCATTATGCTACTGTTAATAAAAATTAATGAATTAAATGACCTATATAGAAACCTCATCAAGGCGATCGAATAACACAAGTTATGTCACTCTTCTGGTTAACCATCTTGTCAAAATCCCGTCGAACAAACACATAATTGTCATCATTGGCCCATTTCATGGATTCGATATTCGGACCAAAACGCTTCATTCCTCAAAAACCCTTATCGCAGATCGAAGTTATTACATACCCTTATGCACAAATTATAAATTTGCATAGAGGAAGAACCAAACCCGAAGCCAAAACAAGGCAAATAGTAACAAAATACTTGGAACACCAAGTAATCGGCTTCCATTTAATCTCGACACTCGAACTCTTCATCCTCTTTCCATTCCCAGGCTCTTTCGACAAATCAAAACTAACACCTTTCATCCTCAACTCTTGTATACATCTCGTTAAACCCCGATTATCACTCTTTTCCTTCAAAATGTCTCCATACACTTTCCAATACCTAAAAAGCTTCACTTGTACCAAAAACACCAAAACAATACAAAAAGATAAAGATGCCATAAAGGGTATCCACCATTTGTTACAAACATTAACACCCACATCATTATTTAAAGACGTGAACAAAATGGTCAAAAAAAGACCATGAAACGTAAGGAAAAATAAACAAAGTTGGAATACTTCTCGTCTAAGAGTATCCAACTTTGTTTCTTTTAAGGCTATGTGACGCCCAGAAAGATGTTCTTCTCTTTGTAAAAGCTTTAAAAGTAACAGATGACCCGGGGATTCGGATATTTCCATTAACGGGTGGTCTTGTATCGCGGTTATAGCGTTTAGGGCTGAGATTATTTGTTTGTGTTGGTCTCCATCTATTTGGATTTCGACTACATGGTTGTGAACTTCTTTCATTTCGGATTCGAAAAGCGTTGGAAAAAAAATTAGGGGTTAGATTTAGAAGGAAATGTGTGATTAGGGGTGGGATGGTATTTAGATTTGTTGGATATTTAGAGGGTTTTGAACACCTGAAATTGTAACGGTCAATTTTTATTTTTATGTTTACAACGGTCATATTTTTCTAGTGATTCTAAATTGACAGTTTGCACCTTTTACTTCTGTTTAGTTCAAAAATGACCTCTCAGGTTATTATAAAACTTTTTAAATAAAGATTCGGATATATTTTATCGAAGAGAATATTCTTTTTATTTTTTAAATGGACATAGTTTGTTCGTCAACATTTTTTAAGCAAAAAAATACATGAAAAAATGACTTGATCATAAGGGGGGTGGCTAGGAATTTACTTTTACCGGTAAATACCTTGCGCACGTAGTAGTTATAAGTATCGTTTACGCACAGAGTTTACGTATTAATTAAATTTATTTTAAATTTTAGTTTAATGTATAAATATATAAGAATTTGTCTCTAAATATAAACTAACGAGAATCAGAAATGAAGCTGATCAATGAGCACAAATTTCATTACAATCACAATGGGTGAAATATATCAGAAATATACACAAAAAACCAATTGAAAAGTCAAAAGAACATATATCCTACAACTTTAAGAAGTTCAAGTACAGAAACAATGACCACATGGGAAAAAATCAGCGTCGAGAAAGAGCCACGCCCGAAAGCAAGATCAAAATGATCAACATGACAACTCCAGCATATGAGCCGATCAAGGATCCAGACACGCGCTTACAAAAATCGTTGTACTGTTGACAGATTGAAAACCAATTAACCTTATTGTTTCCATTGTGTGCCAACTGCACTATAGCCGTTGCTGCTGCTGAACCAGCCATCAGTAATCCCATAGCCGCCTGCATACATAAACACGCATCGAGTTAGTCATACCGAATTTGAAATAAAGCTTGGCCAGGTTCACTAATTGGTCAAAAGGTTACATGATTCCAATAACTATATTATTACAATAATGATTTAGACTTTTGAATAACGATAATTTCACAATTTTCACCACTTTAGACCCATTTGACCACTTTGAGTTAAAACATAACTCAAATTGCTCATAAATAAGTAAATAGGTAAAAATTGCCACATCCGATATATTTTAGTCATGATCTCCAAGCAGGGACGGAACCAGGACACAAAACGACCAGATGCACTTAGAATAAACTAAACAATACTACAAACACAAGTTTTAGGGACCATGTGCATTTAAGAAAAATCGAGGTTTTTTAACAAAATTATCACTATGCAACAAAAATCCATGGGTGTCCCAGGACCCCCCGGGACACCCCCTGGTTCCGTCGCTGTCTCCAAGGTAATATCACTTGAAAGACGTGTTTTTTAAGACTTACCGTGTCAAGGAAAAGCAAGAGGATCCTTGAATTCACTGCATGAGCCTTCACTATGTGTAGGATCGAGATAGCTAGAGAAAGAATGAGATACGCGCTCACTATGGAACTCGCGACCACAAAAAACCTGGTTTTAAGGACAAATATCATAAAACCATTATTTCATCTCGTTAGTAAGAAATCTTCTAAAAAAAGCATACGAGATAAACAACTCTAATAGTGATCATGGATGAAGACAAATCAATAAACTATCAAAACATTATGTTTGCTTCTTGTGTGATTACGGATGCATCAACTTATTATTGGATGATGGCTGATGCATGCAGTATTTCAGATTATGGCCCACACCCGGCCTCGTAACAAGTATGTTTCAGATGTTGCATCATAATGACAATTTTGGAGATGTAAACTACTAGCTAGACTTTAGTACTAAATGACTCATAAGAGCTCCCAGTGTCCAAATTATGGAGATGTAACTACGACTGCTTAAAACTTACGTGAAGGAAGGGAGATCATTGAACTTGGCTCTAAACCGAACAAACTGAGAGAAAAACGGAAGTGTTTGGTTGGTTGTAGCCATAGCGATTGCACTAGCTAGAGTTCCAATGATGGCAATGAGCCTAAGGAAGAAGTCAAGTATGGCAATGCCTCTATTTGCTGGTGGAGCAACACCAAGTTGTAGTGGACCAGCCTTCATTTTTGGTATTTGATGAAGAGGTGATTAGGATGTGATTTTGAGATGAAAAAGAAAGATGATGAAAAGCTTGTATTGATGATGATAGGGTGCATGGAATGGTGAGTTATATATAGACATGCAGATATATGTAAAATAAATGTGTATTAAGGATAGAGGCCAGAGCTAGTATGTTGATAATGTTAACCTACCCTCACTTGCGGCTAACTTTTGGGGATTCCTTTTCCAAAAATGGAGTTGCACATATTGGGCTGGTTTATTGGGAGGTTGAGTTGTTGGGTTCATAATAAATAAATGGAAGACAAAAGAGTTGTTATAGGTAACTTTATAACACGGATTGCACACGGAGACACTTGTACATGTATCTCTATTCTATTGCCAGAGAAATGCTTCAACATTGTAACTTCCATTTTCAAACATGCATACAAGCTATATATTGCTCTGGTTGAGATGGGGTATTTTTGTTGTTATGCATACAAGCTACTAGTTGGACGACATTAGTCTAAGTTCAAACTCGGTCCAATAGCTTGATGAACCTTCATGACGTAGGTACGAGCACAACTAAAGATTATCTCAAAAAGCTTAGGTATACATATAAATATATACTTGAAAACCAAACTCATTTCAATTATATTTAAAACGGGGAATTTTTACCGGTGATCCGTTGTGGCCGAGACGCGGGGGTCTTACTCAAAAAAAGTTTAAGTTATTATTCGATCTCAGTTAAATCGGTTTTAGTTTTTACTCATAAAATCAGTGTTGCAAAAAAAAGCCTGCAAGGCCGATTAATCACCACCTAGGCACTACTGGGTCATCAACCTTGCCGATTTGTGTAAATCGGTCAAACAAGCCGATCAACTGTGGTCAACGATGGTCAAACTTGCCGAAAACTTGCAAATCTCGCTGGAATACCCAAAACTCATCGTAAACTAGTTTTAATCACTTATAGTCACTTTTATATCTATTACAAGATTTTTTTAAGTAAAATCCTACCGAGAATACCCAAAACTCACCAAAAAGACCCAAAACTTGCCGAAGTACCAATCCAATCGGTGATTCGCAATTTTTGCAACCTTGAACAAATGTAATCACTTATAGTTGCTGTTTATATCTATATCAAGATATTTTTTTAAGGAATATCTTGTAGAAAATATCCAAAACTCGACGGGAATATCTAAAACTTGCCAAAAATACCAATCCGATTAACCACCGATTATCCCGCGGCCTAGAACGATTTACAAGTTACATGGAGGTCGACCGCCCAACTACTGATTCGCGATTTTTACAACCTTACAACCTTGATATCAATTAATCTGATTGGGCTAAAAAAGCATATATTAATTTTAAGATTATTGATATTTGATATCAATTTATTGCCCTCGCATTAACACGCGATTAAAGCAATCTTGTATGATGGAATTGTAGTTATAAGGATAAAATACACACGTATCTTAAAAAATGTCCGACTTGAAACACTTATGTTTTATTAACAAATACACCCACGTACTTTCAAATTTTGTTCCGACGTAAAACATAATATATACCGTTAGTTATCATGTGGCAACGTTAGTCCATTTAGTCAACGAACATTTGCAAAGTTAGTTCTTTATACTAACAGCCGTTTTTAATTAACCAAAAATTTACTTTCTTACATTTTTATACGTTTGTGTGCGTTTTTATACATATTCTTCTGTTTTAATACGTATTAATTTTTATTATGTTTTCTTACGTTTTGGCCGTTTTTATACGTTTTCATCCATTTTATACGTTTTCATTTATTTTTATACGCTTTCATCCGTTTTCATACGTTTTCGTTCGTTTTTATAGGTGTACGTTTCAGTGCTGCAAAAAAAGGTCTACAAGGCCGATTAATCGCCGATTAGGTGCTACAAGGCCACCGACCTTGCCGATTTATGTAGCTGGGTCAAACAAATAGGTCAACCATGGTCAACGGCGGTCAAACTTGCCATAAACCTATAAATCTTGCCGGAAGTACCCAAAACTCATTGTAAACTTATTTTGATCACTTATAGTAACTGCTTAAGTCTATTACAAGTTGTTTTTTAGAAAATACTTTGCCGGAAATACCTAAAACTCACTGGAAATACACAAAACTTGCTGGAAATAACCAAAATTTGTCAGTATTGCCAATTCGATTAATCACCGATTAATCCCGCCTTGACCGATTACAAGCTACAAGGTGGTCGACCGCCCGACTACCGATTCGCGATTTTTGCAACCTTGGTACGTTTTATACATTTTTCTTACGTATAAAAACGGACAGAAACTTATGAAAACGTTATAAAACATACAAACAGACGAAAACATATAAAAACGGACAAAAACACATGAAAACGGATAAAACGCATGAAAACATAAGAAAAATGGACACAAATGATTGAAAACGTATTAAAACAGATAAAAACGGATTAAAACATATGAAAACGTAAGAAAAATGAGTAAAACGGACGAAAACTTATAAAATGGACGAAAACGTATGAAAACGTATAAAAACCGGATGAAAACGTATAAAAACGTAAGAAAACCAAAATTTTAGTTAATTAAAAACGGCTGTTAGTATAAAGGACTAACTTTGCAAATGTTCATTGACTAAATGGACTAACGTTGCCAAATGATGACTGACGGTATATAATGTGTTTCAACTTTCAAGACGGAACAAAATTTGAAAGTACGTGGGCGTATTCGTTAATAAAAAAGTAAATGTTTAAAGTCGGTTTATTTTTGAAAGCACGTGACTGTTTTATTGCTTTTACCCTAATTATAATTATTCGAAAATATCAATGTATATGTTATGAGACAAGTTTTAGGTGTTGTATATTAGCCCTCCTCTGTGTGTTGTATATATTGCAAGTAAAAATAAAAATTAGAAACTTCGAACAAGGAAACTAATGCATCATTCTCTAACTTTTGTTTTTAAATAAAATTAGGATAGTATGTGTTATAAATTGATTGAATGTATTAAAGTGTATCAATCTTCCTGTGACTTCTTGACATGTAATATTAAGAGCAGTTTTAAAAATGTTATCAACAGGGTATAACATTACTCTAAAAATAAAAGTAAAAAATATATCACACGTCTAGGGTGTGGGATTATTGATGTACAAATATTTCTCTAGTCAGCCGTACACAAAAGCGTAGTCAGGAATTTGTTTTCGCGTGGGGGTGGGGGGAGGAAACTTTATTTTATTTTATTTTATTTTGAAAGACGTTAGCAAATGCTAAAAAACATTATAATATATAACTACGTAAAAATGTTGCAACAAATTTGTTCATTTAGTGTTTTAGTTGCACACGTCGTTCATACACATTATTAAAATCCTAAAAATGAGTCTAAGCTGTATATTGCATAATACTTATGCAAAATTATAGTATCTGTTTTTAAGGGTAAAAAATCAATAGTACTAGATATATGGATTAGTATAAGTTAACAAATTTTAAAGTGAGCTAAAAATCAATACTAAATACTTCTTCTGTCCCAAATATAAGTACAGTTTGACTTTTTTAAAGTTTTTTTATTCCAACTTTGACCTTAATTATTTCTTTCATGTTATATAATATTTGATGTAAAATATATAAATGGACTTGTGTTTTAAATGCATTTTCATTGGCATACTTGTCATCAAATATCATATAACACGAAAAAAAAATAATTAAGGTTAAAGTCGGAAAATAAAGACTTTGAAAAATAGAAAATAAACTTATATTTTGAGACAGAAGGAACAAACTTTACTACAATATGTAAAACTATTAGGCTTTGTGGGCAAGCCTTGGCCCACCTTACCCTCTACATAGCTACACCATTGGCCATGCATAGGAGGCAATATCTTGTAATCTTCATGTTCATTCCACATTCCAACATTGTATCTTGTAAACATCCCCTTTCTCGTTATGCAAATCATTCTTTCGTAAAATCGGAATATAAACCATGAGCTGGTGGCGATCAGGATTTGTGGGTGCTGCAAGGGTACGTCTTTCCTTCATCTCTCTCGTTTCCCTCAATGTTGTTATTTCGCAACTCCTATTCAATAAGTAATGATTTCCTAATTACATGCATGTAGAAAAAACTTGATGACGGAAATCAATCACGAAAATACCTAAGACATGCTTTAATAATTGGAGTCACTGGCATTGTTGGCAATAGCCTAGCCGAGATCCTACCACTCGACGACACCCCTGGTGGGCCGTGGAAGGTCTATGGAGTCGCACGTCGCCCTAGACCTCCATGGAACGCTGACTACCCGATGGAATATATCCAATGTGACATCACAAATGCAGAAGAAACACAATCAAAACTATCGACCCTAACAGACCTCACAAATATATTTTACGTCACATGGGCTAACTGCTCAACGGAAGAAGAAAATTGTGAGATCAACGGGCAAATGTTGAGAAATGTCCTAAATGCTGTAATCCCGAACGCCCCTAATCTACAACACATATGCTTGCAAACGGGTCGTAAGCATTATATTGGGCCATTTGAACAGTGGGGTGATACTAATAATGTGTCTCATGATCCACCTTTTTATGAAGATCTTCCTAGGCTTGAAAACCATAATTTCTACTACACACTTGAAGATATTATCTTTAACGAAGTTGTAAAAAGAGAAGGATTAACATGGTCAGTTCATAGGCCAGGATTGATCTTCGGGTTCTCACCGTATAGTATGATGAATATTTTAAGTAGTTTATGTGTTTATGCCGCTATATGTAAGTATGAGGGTGAACCATTAAGATTTCCAGGGACAAAAGAGGTGTGGAATAGCTACAACGACGCCTCTGACGCTGACTTGATTGCCGAGCACCAAATATGGGCAGCTGTGGATGAATATGCAAAAAACGAAGCGTTTAATATTAGTAATGGTGATGTATTCAAATGGAAGCATTTATGGAAAGTGTTGGCTGAGCAATTTGGCGTTGAAAATGGAGGGTTTCAAGAAGGTGAAAATAGTATAAGTATGTTGGAGATGATGAAAGATAAAGGACCCGTCTGGGATGAGATCGTGATGAAAAATGAGCTTTTGGCTACTAAATTGGATCAGGTTGGAGGATGGTGGTTTGTAGATGTTGTAGTTAATAATGACACTAGGTTGGATATTATGAACAAGAGCAAAGAGCATGGGTTTTTAGGGTTTCGAAACTCTAAATCATCATTGGTTTCTTGGATTGATAAGATAAAAAGTTGCAAGCTTGTTCCATAGTTCTGCAATTGTCCAAACTACGTTAAGGGTGTTTGGACTTTGGATACGTGTTTTAAAGGTGATTATATGAGACTCGATGATTAGATCGTGACCGGTTCTGATGATACGTATTGCTAAAGAAAGTATTTGGATGTGTTTCTACCAGGTGTAGTTGTAATTATCTTGTATCTGAATGTTTCGCGAATCTGATAACTTGAGAAATTCATGGATAAACTGGTTGAGGCACTGTGATATAAAGTAATTAGATTTCATATTAGGTTCTATAAACGATATCTTTTTATCTAAGATATTCGGTTTTTGTTACGGTTCTTTGAAACTAATATAATGCGATAATAGAAAAACAGAATCTAATCATCCAAACACTAAAACGTTATTAGTATTGCAACTCCAAGTTGAAATAATCAAATAAGCAGGTTACAAGCACAAATCCAAACATCCATTTAACCAAATGGGGCAACAAGTATTGAATCAATGAATTTAAGTTGTTTACTGTAAGGCAATATAAATAACTACATCATGTTGTAAACTGAAATGCTGTGAATAGCATACTTCGTTTTCTACTAGGGATGAGCGCGGTACCATTTGGGTACCGTACCGGCACTGTTTTTGGTGTACCGGATTTTTCCCGACTTAAATTCAAAGTCCTGTTTCAGGAACCGTATCTTAAACCGGTACCGGTATCGGTTCCGGTAGAACGGTACTAAAACGGGTAGAGAACCGTCTAACTTTTAAAATAATTATTATGTCTGCAACACATTTGTTGTATACTGAGTGACTTGTACCTAGCGTGATATCACAATAAAGATCACCAACAATTACTCGTTCACAAGCTCCTTCAAGGACAACATTAGCTGCAAGTGACCAAACATCCATTTCTCAATAACGTACTTATATGTATATGTCTACAACATAGAATAACAAGATGGCTACTTTAAGTGACTGTGGCTATGTTTGGCGACACGTAGCAGTAACAATAAGTAGTAAACAGTAGCAGTAGCAGTTAGCAGTTAGCAGTTAGCAGTTAGCAGTAAGCAGTAGTTGTTTGTTTTTAAAACGTGTTTGGTAATGTAGTTGTAACTAAATTATAAAGTGTAAAAACAAACAAATTCTTACCGCTTGTCGCTTGTCGCTTACCGCTTCTTCAAGAAGCATTTAAGATTAGAGCAGTTGGCCATGTTTCAAACGCTTGTTGAGGTGTTGCCAAACAAGCAAATGCTTACTGCTTGTCGCTTATCGCTCCTAAACGCTCCAAAACGTTTGTTGCCAAACACAGCCTGTTTCTATATGTATATGTCTGCAAAAGAACTTTGATTTTTTTTTTTTTTTTTTTTTTTTTTTTTTTTTTTTTTTTTTTTTTTTTTTTTTTTTATCACATGGTCTTTTTGCGGTGTCTATGTACTGTATATGACTATATGTGAAGAAAAAGTGCTCAAGTTATGACGAGTGGTTAAGTACAAGTGATAATTCTAAGAATTGCTGTTTAAGGTACCTTGAACTTTCTTGACATTCGTCCTCCTGCAACAAATGAAGCCGACGCAACATAAGAGTAGCAGAACTCCCGGAACCACAATTGCAGAAAAAATGACGAGTTGATGGGATAATGGCTTCGACCTTTTTGCTTTTCCATTAGCTATTTGAGGGGGCTTAATTCCTGAATGAAAATGTATATATGTACGTATAATAAACAAATCCATACTCGTGCAGTAGCTAGACATACTTTTTAGTTAACGATGAACACGTATAATAAACAGTCAGAAATGGACATGTTTAGATTCAATTATTATGCTATCATAATAACATAAGTATGTTCCAAAACTAAATAAAACAAAATTTCAATGTTGCACATACAACCAATAAATTAGGCAGATCACTTGCAATCTAATATTGACCAATAAGAGTTGCCAATATGTGAACTTCATGTAGTTTTGGTTAGAAGTCAAAGAGCGGTTAGAAGTCAAAGAGCACAGTGACTCACATCAGATTTTGGTGTTTACCCACAGATTATATGTAAATATAATCTTGACCAATATTAAATTAAGTAGCAAAGAAATCCATCTACTTAAAGGGGTGTTTGGCAAACTGTAAAAAAAAGAGTGCTTATATTTGGCAAACTGTTATTAATAGATCTACATGTAAAAACAACTTCGCCATAACAATAATCAGTTATATCAGTACAGATCCAATTCTAAAAGCTTAAGTCTTCGATCATCCAATTTTGACCCGTTAACCCACTGTGACAGCAAAAATCCAGTTTTGACCCGTTAAAACAGTCTCAGTAATCAGTTTATAATGTTTATAAGCTACTAAATCCAGTATTAACTAAATATATAAGCTACTAAATCATCTAATCCAATAATATCTTATTGCATACAAAGATACACTCTGCTCTGTATATATCTTCAAATTAAAAGAACAACATACTAAAACTCTACATGTTTTTTACTCACCTAGAATGTTTTGTACAGCTTGCAAGTACGAACAATTGATAACAGTGACGCCATTGTGAGGATCCGAATAATGATGGAAATTGGTGAGAAGTGATGCATTCAGATAGGTGACAAGTGCGAATAAAATGAGTGAAACCGGACCAGCTGTCCAACCAAGCTGTGCCACACTCCAAGATAATGACAGAACCCCTGATCCTATAACTGCGGTTGTTATATGAGCAATAGCTGTCCATGCAGGCATGCATTCCCTTCATCAAACAACATAAACTGAGTCAGTCAACACATACAAAACCATCAATCATTGTTCAAACTTTTAAAAGGGTGTTTGGAATTGCTTATTTTTTCTGCATATCAGTTCGCAGCATTTAGATAAAAACCACTTCCACTCAGGCCATGAGATGCTTTGGAATAAATTGGTGCCTAAGAAAGTAAACCTTTTCGTGTGGAGGGTGCTAAAAGGAAGACTTCCGGTTCATGTGGAGCTAGATACTTAGATAGAAGAGGCATCCATTTTGATTTGGTTCTTTGTCCGTGTTGCAACAATGTTGTGGAAGTGTGTGCTCATTGCTTGGTCGCTTGTGATTTAGTGATGAGTGTGTGGGTAAAAGTATTCAATTGGTGGAGGGTGGGGAGTGTTGATGCTTTCTCTATTGATGACGTATGTTCATCTAATGGAGGGGTTAATGTCCCCAACTCTCTATCTCGTGTTTGGCAAGCGGTTATTTGGACCTCTGGGTACTTCATTTGGAAAGAAAGAAATGCACTTGTTTTCGGTAAAAAGGTTTCAAGTACTAATAAGATTGTTCAAGATATTCAACTCAAAAGCTTCGAATGGATTGTGAGAAGATCAAACAAATACAAAGAGATAGATTGGCAACAATGGTTATCGGAACCTCTAAAAATTCGGCTACAGTAGTGTTTGGTTCAAATATCTGAGTTCTGATGAGTGTACTGCAAATGATAGTGCGAGTGAGCTACAGTAATGATTGGTTCAGTATCTGATATAAGTTTCTGCTACAGTGGGTACTACAAATAAAAATCATGCTGTGGCAGGGCACTTCAGTTAAATATTCTGCATCAGTGTGTTATACAGTCAGATTGTATGTGATTGGTTACATTAACATATCATAAAGTATGCTCCAAGTGATATGCAACAGTGACTTCTAAAGTAAGATTTTATGTGATTGCTGGATGATTAGATTATTGAGTGCAAGTCCAAACACTATTTCGTGAACTACTTGTCTTTATATATCTATTTAGCAGAAAAAATAAGCAATTACAAACACCCTTTCAACATGGCACATCAATTTTCCATGTTTTTATGAGTTCTATTTCAGGATTTTAGTAACATTAACATCCCAAAATACAAGCAAACAAGCAAAACAAAGGTAGCATAAATAACTGAAAACTGGATTTAACAGAAGAAACCTGTGTGTTTTATGAGAAGCTTGTAGCAATATCGGCTTTTCGGAGGAATCATTATCTTGAGTACCATTCATTAGTCCTGAATAAAATATATAAATGTATATATATACACTAAAGATAAGTAGTAAACAGCGATGTATATTCTACCAAAGATAATTCACGAATAAAATACCAGTAAAACATGTATATGTACATTTACAGGGAAATCAAATTATTCTGAGTTCTTAAATAGTAAATAGCTGTATATTCGACCAGATCCTGTCTAAATTTACAGTTATCTTCTTGGTAAGCTAACACCTACATGTTTGATATTGTCTTCTGAAACAAAAGTTCATCCTTGTTCATATGACCAGCAAGAACTGACAAACATTGATACACGAAACTTGCTTGAGGGATCGATTTGTCTTCCACCAAAAATGGTACAATCTTTTTATCAATTTCAATCCAAGTACAACCAGGATTCTTTCTTAATCCAAGCTCTTTCATCTTTAACCTCACTTTTCTTGCCTCATCCCATTTCTTGAGTGACGCATACATATTAGCCAACACAATATACGTTGACGGATCATCAGGAGTCTTATCAACAAGCAAACACCCGATTTTTTCACCCAATTCTAAATCACCATGTATATGGCAAGCCGAAAACAATGTGCTCAAAAGCTCAACATCCTCTCGGATGCTTGCAGTTCTTTGCAGAATTGCATAAGCCTCGTGTAATCTTCCGGCACGACCAAGGAGATCCACTAAGCACGAGTAATCTGCAATTTTAGGTTTAATACTATAATCATTAACCATTTGATTAAAATAATAGCACCCTTCATTAACCAATCCTGCATGACTACATGTCGAAATCACTGCTAGAAACACAACTCTATCTGGTTTAATATTAAAATTCTGCATTTCTTGGAATAGTTTAAGTGCTTCAAAAGCCCGTCCATGTGACCCATACGCTGTTATAATAGTAGTCCATGAAATTAAATCTCTTTCGGGTAATCGAGTAAAAACTTGTTGAGCTTCATCCACAGCGCCACATTTAGTGTACATGTCCAAAAGTGCCCCCATGACTATCTCATTTGATTCAAATTTCCCTTCAATGATACATTTGTGAATCTCCTTACCCCGTTCTAGTGCTCCAAGTTGCGAACATGCTGCCAATATGCTGGTAAACGTGATGGCATCAGGTTTTATACAAGCTGCGTTCATGTCATTGTAAATGCCAAGAGCTTCAAGATATGACCCTAACGCTACATATCCAGAAATCATTAAGTTCCATTCTACAACGTTTGTTTTAGGCATCTTTTTGAAGATGTATTCGGCTGATGAAGTTTTTCCACATTTAAAGTAAGCATCTACCAACGAGGTATACATAAAGGTATCAAACTTTATGTTGTTTTTTATTATATACCCATGAATAAACTTGCCATATTTCAAGTTAGCTGATTTAGAACACGCCATCAATGAACTGCTTAAGCTTGTGGAATTCGGTCTAATTCCATCTCTATTCATCCTCGATAAAAGATGAATGCACGATTTGCTATCACCTCTCAAACTATATCCTGCAATCATGGAGTTCCACGAAACCAAACTCTTAAACTCAATATCCTCAAAAACTTGTACAGCCATTTCTAAACAACCGCATTTTCCATACATATCAACCAAAGCAGCTTGAACAAACCCATCCGAACCAAACCCATTTCTCACCGCCTCCTCATGAACCTCCTTCCCTCTCTCAACATCCATAACCTTAGCACAAGCCGATATAGCAGTCGTGTACGTCACAGAATCACACTCAAACCCACAATCCCTCATCTCCCCAAACAACTCCAACGCTTTCGCATACTTCCCATCATGTAAATAACACGAAATAACCGTATTCCAACAGCCCACATCTCTCTCAGGCTTTTCATCAAACACCTTAATCGCAACCCGAAACATCCCACATTTCGCATACATACCGAATAACGAACTCATAACAACAACATCTGACTCAAACCCATTTTTAACCAAATGGGTATGAATCTTTTTACCTAAACTTCCATCTTTTAACCCACTACAAGCTTTTAAAACACTTGGGTATGTATAACTATCAGGTTTCAAATTAGTACTAAAATGCACTAGGTTTTCATATACTTGTATAGCTTCATTAAACATGTAACATTTAGTATAGTTAGAAACTAAAGTGTTCCATAATGTTATGTCTAAAGGGTGTTCGATTGATTTAAAAACTAAGTTGGCAGAGTTATATAAATGGCATGAAAAATAAAGGGTTACAAGGTTTTTGCATATTGCAATGTTGGTTTGCAAGCCTGATGTTATTGCTTTTTGATGAATGATTTTTGCATGTTTTATTGATTTTGAATTGATTGTGTTTTTTATGAGATGTATNTTTCATCAAACACCTTAATCGCAACCCGAAACATCCCACATTTCGCATACATACCGAATAACGAACTCATAACAACAACATCTGACTCAAACCCATTTTTAACCAAATGGGTATGAATCTTTTTACCTAAACTTCCATCTTTTAACCCACTACAAGCTTTTAAAACACTTGGGTATGTATAACTATCAGGTTTCAAATTAGTACTAAAATGCACTAGGTTTTCATATACTTGTATAGCTTCATTAAACATGTAACATTTAGTATAGTTAGAAACTAAAGTGTTCCATAATGTTATGTCTAAAGGGTGTTCGATTGATTTAAAAACTAAGTTGGCAGAGTTATATAAATGGCATGAAAAATAAAGGGTTACAAGGTTTTTGCATATTGCAATGTTGGTTTGCAAGCCTGATGTTATTGCTTTTTGATGAATGATTTTTGCATGTTTTATTGATTTTGAATTGATTGTGTTTTTTATGAGATGTATTAGCTTTGTGGTGTCCATTTACAGGGACGGTTTATTGGGGTTGT
Source organism: Artemisia annua (assembly GCA_014162995.1). Classification (NCBI taxonomy): domain Eukaryota; kingdom Viridiplantae; phylum Streptophyta; class Magnoliopsida; order Asterales; family Asteraceae; genus Artemisia; species Artemisia annua. The sequence goes on along the minus strand of LBNU01012646.1, from coordinate 18,673 downwards.
TTTTGTTTTTGGTGTCAACTTTTGTCTAAAATAAGGTTTGCTTTAGTAGATTTTAGAGAAAAATTATCTTTATACCATTCAACTATCTTCTAATACCAATCAATTTTGTAGCTATTATACATATATTTTTTTTCGAAATGCAGAATTGTAGCTATTATATTTATGTACGGGATATCTTGGCTACAACTATTCTAGACAATTGGCTACGATACTTCACTTAAATTACACAAGAAAGGATTCACGGACCCAAACAACTCAGGGACCCATAAATTATAACACAAAATTGTAGGGAGTTGGCTACAGAAAAATGTAGCTAATATATTCCCATTTATCTATGTATATATAGAAAAGGGAAGTGATTTGCACACTTTCATTTTTTATTGGGACACTCAAATGTACAAGCAGTTAAAGCAGATTGTACTTAAAGTACACTGCCTGATGCACACATTTGAATGTCCCAATAAAAAATGAGAGTGTGCAAATCATTTCCCTATAGAAAACCATGAGACTCTTGTGCTAAACACAAACAACTTATCAATGGAGGTTCTAATTCTAATTCTCTACTCCATCATTTGCTACTTCTTGTTCCTTCATGGCCTCAACCTCTACAGGAGGAGAAGTCTAACACCAGGTCCTGTAGGCCTCCCTATAATTGGTAATATTAGAAAAATGACTTAAACTTTAAAGGTTGTTTGGTAATTTGTTTGACTTGTCCACCAAGTTTGCTTAGAATTTGGAAACTCTTTATGACGGTTTGTTTGGTGGCTATAAATAGAGGTCAATGTCATTAGTTTTGTTTGTACCTTTTGAATTTGTGGTTAGTAGCGTTTGAATTAGAATTTGGTACTTTTGAAATTAGAATTTGTCTTTGAATTTGGTTTTGTAATTTGGTTTGGTATTTGAATAAAGCTTCCGCTTCGTTTGTTCGAATTTGTTATTTGTTTCGTCTTTGAATTATTCATCAAGTGGTATTAGAGTCAGGTTCAATTAGCCATGAAGAAGAAAAAGAAAAAAAAAATGTTTCGTATTGAAGGTTCGTCGGATTCTTTGGTATTTAAGATTCGTTTGGACTTTACTAGAATTTATTAGATCCCTTTGTTAGTCTCATATTGAATAGTATTGGAATTCGTTTGGAATTTGTGAAATGATCGCTTACGGTGGAGCCATCATGATTTGGATGTATGGATATTTGATCAGGTTTGTTTGTGGACAAATAGCATCTTATTGGGCCACTACGGTTTTGGGCTGTTTGGTTAATGTTTGCTTTTGAATTTGGATTGTTTGTTTGGTATTTGAACTTGAACTATAATCCTTATTATATAAGTGGTCATTAGAATTATTATCAAGTATCATATTTGGGGCGTTTGAATTAAAGTCCGTTCGTCAAGTTATTAATTAACTTGAATTTGGTTGACACATCGATAATAAGTTTGAAGTTGGACCGTAATACTTATTGATAAGTGGGTCACTAGAATTTGAATTTGATATTTGGGTCGTAATTCTTATTATATAAGTGGACGGTTGGAATTTGAATTTGATATTTGGAATTTTAAGATCGATTTGGTGTTTGAAGACTTGATTATAGTCGTTTGGTATTTGACCGATCGTTTGGGAATTTGTTAGTTTGAAAATTTGGATCTTCGTTTATCGGGCTTTTGAAGTTGGTTGCCTGAATTTGATAGTCTTTGTTGAAGATTGTTTGAGCCGATTTGTTTGTTTGGTTGACCGTGCTTGAATTTGTCGGTTAACGTTTGATTGTCCGTTTTGAAGATTATCGGTGTTTCTATTTGTTCGGTTTGTTTTGGATCGTTTTTGGGAATCGATCGTTCATTTTGAATTTGGCTAGCATCTCTAGCGTTTGGAACTTTGAATTTGATTTGAAGCAGGTGGAGGAGTTTAAGTCACGGTGGAGATTGTTAGAAAAGTGAAACTTTAAGGGTTGTTTGGTAATTTGTTTGACTTGTCCACCAAGTTTGCTTAGAATTTGGAAACTCTTTATGACGGTTTGTTTGGTGGCTATAAATAGAGGTCAATGTCATTAGTTTTGTTTGTACCTTTTGAATTTGTGGTTGGTACCGTTTGAATTAGAATTTGGTACTTTTGAAATTAGAATTTGTCTTTGAATTTGGTTTTGTAATTTGGTTTGGTATTTGAATAAAGCTTCCGC
>LBNU01012646.1:0-16023 GCA_014162995.1 Artemisia annua | reverse complement strand
ATCAGCATCTAAAAGGAATATTTTGGCAAATGAAAGTTTACAAAGGGAACTCCAGTTAGAAAAGGAAAAGACAGAGAAACTCCAGATACACATTAACAAAATGGAGAAGAAGCATAACAAAATGGAGAGGAAGCATAACAACCTTAAGCAAAAAGTGGATTACTTGATGAAACACTTGCCCCACTTATCTGAATGGCAATCTCAGGTACACTACCTTAAAATATTATTTATGTGAAAAATATTATTTATGTGAAGGCGCCTACTCAAGTATTAGAGGGTCAATTTATGTGAAGGCGCCTTTCTGCCATCCTCATCTCTTAGCATCTAAAGTATGGAACAACGGGAACATCAGTAACGAGTAACACTAAAAGAGCTAGTTTGAATAGGAATATAAAGTTAGATCAATAGAAAAGCATAAACGTTTTTAAACTGGTACAGAATAAAGTCCAAATAACCTAGAGGTTTGAAATTCTAAGATCTTTGTAGCAACTCCAAAATGTAAAAGCATTTTTAGAAGTAAAATTGTTAACTAGTACCCTCATAATCTTTGCTTTCTGATTAGATTCCCTCTTCCAGAAAGATCAACAAACTGAATGGTGAAGTACCTTACATAGAAAAGAAATAACTTTTACAGACTTGGAAGCTAAGTGTACAACGTGCTTAATCATACATGTTATAATTTCAAGTAAACTGCACTTCGTCCCAAAGTAGGAGAGGCCTTCTCTAGCATTTCATCCAACTTTGCCTCCTCCTTTTTCCTTTCAGCCTCTGCATATTCCAAGGATTAAAAACAATCAGTCTTATAAAACCTTCTAGTTTACTTCATTAAGATGTTACTTTTTCTATTGCAGCATGTATGGTTGTTTAGCATAAACCTAGTTCAAGTGCGCTAAATGTCCTTTTACTTAGAAAAAGTGCCTATAGTGACCAACATTTAGTGTCGACTTTTTATTTGGTCACTATTTTGGCAAAATAGTGACCATATAGTACATGGACATTAATAGTTGGTCATCCGTAAAGAATTAGTGACCAAACTCAAAAGTGGTCACTAATTTCGTCACTATACATGTGGGATATTTTTCGACATAAAAAGTGACGATATTACTAATCATTAAATTCTTAAAGAGTTAATGGTGAAAAATGTTATCCCAGTTTCATCCGTACATGACAATCGTGTAATTGACGATATTACTGATTTGCACACTTTTAATTTTTATTGGCACACTGATACATTCATTATACAATTATACTTTAAATTTTAACATATTTTAACTACTTATATATTAGAGTATAACAAAATATATAAAGTCATAATAAAAGTCAGCAAATATAAAAAAATGATAGTAAACAAATATATAAAGTCATACTCCGTAATAAAAGTGGCTGATATATCTAAAAACAAAAACAAATACTGTACAAAAGAGTAAAGATGGAAAAGCTGAAAACTCCTTTCTCTATAACTGTGGGCGATCCAAACCCTCACAACTTAATCGCTCCATCTCTGATCACCGGAACCATCGTCGATCACCATCACCGTCTTTGATCACTATTACCTCTCCCATCACCGTCACCGTCGCTGATCACTGTAATCATCTCCGATCACCAACACTGATCACTGTAACCATCTCCGATCACCATCACCGTCGCCGAAAACTGTAACCATAGCTGATCACCGTAACCGTCGCCGATAACCGAAATACTCACCGTTCATCATACGTCTATTAGGTATAATACAACTATTCATTTTCATATTGTAATGATTTTTGCGGATTACTTTATCATGTTATGATTTGTTTGTTAGATAATGTATTGTTATATAATCTGGAATTAGAATTATTGAATGAGTGTTGTCTGTGACATATAGAATAATTGATTAATGGAAACATTTTTTTTCTGATAATGTGTTGAGCTACGAGTTGTTTTTTATTAACGGAAATAAAAGTACTTCCTTGTGATGAAGATGGCAATAGTCTAAGCTGAACAATCACTTACTACAAACAAAAGTATGAGTTTAAAGACGCACCCAATTAGTACTTGAAAAAGAACCATGATGTGTTGCTTTGTTGAAGTGAACCTATTCTAGGCTTTGTTTAATGGGAGGGGTGAGAAGGAGTTGTAGGAAAGTAGGATATTACGTGAGTAAAGGTAAGAGGATATGAGAGGTGGTTACGTGGTTTAAGGTGAGGGTGTTCGCTACTGGAGATGAGAGTTTTGCGTGACTGTAAGTGTGTTAGTGAGGTACTGAGATGTAAGTTTATGGTGAGAAATGATGTGACCATTATGAGTATAAAGGTGATGAGTGAGTTAGAAGAAAATTGCATAGGCTGCATATTGTATGTGCAAATGAAGTGAATGAAATGGAGCATCAAACTGAACAATCACTTAGTGAGCATAGTTGTTCATAATAACGTGTTTTTAGTGCATGCCTATCACTTGTGCATATGGGTAATGGATCTGTTAGTTTTGTGTAGAATAAAAGACTTCCCTGCCGTGTGGCTGTATTTCTGTACATGCATGTTCAAAATGCTAAAACCATTCAATTTTATGAGAAATTTTTAACATGAATTGAACCGAGCTCTATGTGGTATTCAGGTTGTATCATAGTGATCTAGTTTTAAATCCTTCGATGCCTTGGGAGTTGGGAGAGACCACCTCTGAAAAATATCTTTTGTATATATGGAGTAGATTTAAGGACTGAGGTGATAATTATAAATCTCAATATTGATTCAGTAACTCATAGGATACATAGCACCAGAACGTCATATATTCTCTCTTTTTCAAATAGGTCGGTTGCTATTTTGCACAAAGTGGCAAGCCTTATCCTGAAAACTGGATTATGACATGTGGTATTTGAGTTTGAAGGATCCTTGTATACCAGGTAATACTCTGCTCAACCATATGTTGAGGACTTGAGGGTCATTATAATTCTCAATTCTGATAGTTTGGAATTGAATGGCAACTTACACATCGTAGCTATTATGATTTCAATAAAGCCATCACTCTTATATTAATACTCGATAAAGTCGTTGAAACACCATCCTGAAGATATTTTTCTTCTTTCACACAGGTCTGGGAATCTGATTGAAGGAAATCCTGGGGCTGCAAGAGTTGGCTGGGTGATTGGTCTCAGAACCAACAGGTTTGTCACACAAGCTAGCCACTTGTGAATGGCTAACCGTAACAAAGAAACCCTGAAAGTCTAGAGCACAATACAATGAAATCCTGAGGAGTTTAGTGTTTCCCCGGGTCGTTAAATCCCAACGAGGTTGAAATTGTATTTGGAAAAACGTTTTTGGGAAGAGTGATCAAGAAAAGTAACCAGATTAAGAATTGGATTGATTTTTACACTACTGATTGATTGGAATTGATAATGAAACAATATTAAAATGCACAACAATCAGATATAACAAATATGTAATAAAAATGTAAATGAAGAAAATACAGGGACTAAAAGTGACAAGTTCTAAACTACAAGGGTGTAAAATGAAAATTTTACAAACTTAAATAAAAAGAAAATTGAATTAAAAAGAAAATTATTTTTTTGATTATTTTAATATTTAAATATTAATTAATTAATAAAACTATTTAAAAACTTAATTAAAACTAGTTTATAACAAATCTAAAAAGGATTAATATTACAAATTACACTAAAAATTTGCAAAATGAATTTCTAAAAATATAAAATGACTTATAAGATTTATAAAAATTAAAATTAACTATTTTTTGTCTTTTTGTGGATCTTTTATAAATTAAAAACTTAATTAATATTTAAAGTCTAATTAAACTATATAAAAGGAGAAAATTAGAAAATGAAAAGAGAAAATTACAAAGATAATCTTTACAGGTTCTAAACAATGTATACAAACTATAAAAATTATAAAAATGGATCTGAGATTAATTTTAAACACTAAAACTATTTTCTTTTTGGTTTTTCTAATTAAACTGTTTTAATTAAAAATAAATCTAAGTATTACCAAATGAACAGTAGAAATAATAAGAAAATTACCAGAGGTACTAATTATTATGTAGAACTTAGGAAAATTATAAAAAGATGCTACTGTTTAATAAAATCTATCAAAAATATTTAATTTACTATTATTAACTAATTATTAACTAAACTGTTTTTAATTTTAATAAATACTAAATGAAAAAGAAAAATTCTAATAAAATTTATACAAATTCTATAAGTTATAAAGGAGAAATGATACATGGACCTAATTGTGGACCTAATTATGGACCTAAAAGTATGTGGCATGATCCTGATGGGTTGTAAAATAAGTGGGTCCCTGTCTGTAGCCATCAGGATGATGCCACTTGTTTTTAGGTCCATAATTAGGTCCACGATTAGGTCCATGTATCATTTCTCGTTATAAAGTAATTTATAAAATTATAAAAACAGAATATTAGTTAACAAAATTTAAAAAAGAAAAAAAAATAAAAATAAAAAATAAAAATATTAAATAGAAACTATCACTTTTCTTAAAAAGTGATTATTTTTATAATTTTCTTTTTGAGACTTGTTCTAACACTGAAAATAAACAACTTTTGTAAAAACACTTTTTTCACAACTTAAAAAATAAGCAATTAACACCCTAAATGAAAAGCAGTTTGACTTTGGTCAAACTAACAATGCAAAAGCTAAAATTAAGCCACACAGTGATCACAGATGATTGAATAAGCTACAAACAACTTATATGAACATGAAATAAGCCAAAGGTACAAGAAAAGCACACTGAATAAGCCAAAAAGCACAAATAAGCAATCTCAATTACCACAGTAACAACCAGGCCTGCAAGTTTTTTGTTTGCTTGATTCAGCTTATCAAATGAGTTAGAAAGACCAAAATAAGCCTAGAACTAGAAACTATGGTTGCTTGGCTTTCCAAAAAGCCAAGAATCACAAGGTGGGGCCCACTAATAAGCTCTGTGTGAGCTTATGAAGATGGGTGTTTACACTGACTACTTGAACACAGGTAAAATTTGACAAACTAAATGGAACTAGCAGACCTATTAAATGTTTTTGGAAATGCAAAACAAGAATTGGGGTTTGTAGATGAGCTTATGGGCTTTCCAAAAAGCCAAGATTCATGCAGTGGGGTCCACTAATAAGCCCTGTGTGAGCTTATGAAGATGGACAAAAACCTGTGCACAGGGGAGGTAAAGGCTCACCCAGGCAAGTACAAGACCAATTTTTTGTGAGCAAATGATTTCTAAACTCTGATTTTCTTTTTGAAATATGTAAACAAGCAACAAAATATCACAAAACAACAATTGGTTTGGATTTCCAATCTGTATTAAACCCTATGGATCACAAAGTAAAACTTGCCATTTTACTGAACATGAAAACTTTTGACTTTTTGATTTATGAACAAAGTTGACTAAAATGGATTTGGATCTTGATTTTCTTACTGAAAATGTTATATTAGACTATAAGAACATGAAATCTAGCAACCCTAACAACTTTTAAACTAGTTTGATGATTTTGGATCAAAAAACTTTGACAGATTATGAATGAGATGAGATTAAGAGTGATTTTGACTTTTGCACAAAGGACCAATGGTTTTTATGTTTCAAATGGTCTAAGTTACACTTGAGAAGTATGAAATAACACAGAACTCTAACCAATTCACACTTAATCACAGAAATGACAGCAAATCCAAACACCTTTCTAACTGAACTAATTTTGATTTTCAAAAGAACTTGGTGATTTATACCACAAACTTGATTCCAACTGATTAATTGAGCCAACTTAAGCTGATTTGAACACAAAACCACAGGTTTAACTCACAATTACTCAAAATGATCAAGTTTTCTAATTTGACAGTGAAAATGAGTTTTTGATCAATATTGAAAATCACTTAACAATACCAAGATTTTAAGCTATAATATCACTAATGAACACTGAATAAGCACTAAAACACAAAGATTAAGCAGAAATAAGCACTAGTACAGTGAAATGGAAATTTACACTAAAACTTGGAAATTAAGAAATTGTAAATGGAAAACCTTTACTCTAGCTTTACTAGAGCTTCTTTATGCTCAACAAGCTCCTAGCTTATCAGAGATAAGCTAGGTAAAAGTCCATCTTGCCCCTCCATTGTAGGCAACTTCCAAAGCTTTCCAGTCAAATGCAAAGGTACCCTGTATTGTTTTGTTTTCTGAATTTTTTATCTTTTTATGTTTTCTTATGATTACTATTAACCTAAGTGAGCTTATGACACAGTGACATTAAGCTTAAAGCAACATTAAAGCTAAAACAGAATTTGAAATTGAAATTGCAATTACTGAATTGGAACTGAAAACTTGAGATTTTTGATTACTAAAAGATCAAATTACACTATAGAAACAGAGTACAAGCTTTTGAAAGCAATTTTAACAACTAAAAACTGAAATTACATAAATTCGACACTAACTTAAGCTAATTATGACTATGCTCCTTCCTTCTTGCTCCTCTTCTATTTATAGCATGAAATTAGGGTTCCTTGGATGTCTCTGAGTGAATTCTTGACCATTGGATGCTCTGAGATTGATCCTAGCCCTTGATTGAGTTTTTGGCGCCAAAATTGTTTTATAACCATTTTCTGTTTTTAATTGCAAGAGGGGGGTGGCAGCATTTATTGTGGGGGGTAGTGGGTTAGGTGAAGTGGATTTGGGCGGTGGGATGTGATGGAGATGGTGGGTGTGAGGTGATAGTTGCAGGGCAAGTGGAGTGGTGGTGGTGTGAACGGGGAAGGAGGGAAAAGGGGGGGTCTGGGTTTTTTATAAAAAAGGGAGTGGGCTTGTTGGGTTTGGGCCAAACAAAAGAAACAGGCCATGGGGTGGGTTTGTTTTTGGGTTGGATTTAGATTTTGGGGTTTATAATAAATAAGGGTCCGTTTGGTTTTGAATTTTCACAAGGACCATTTGTGTAATTCCTGGATTTTTGAGGGACTGAGTTTGGCAAGTTTCCAAAGTATTCCAAGGGACCAATCTTGCCATAGCTGAATAATATAGGGGCCATAGATGCTATTTTCCCATTTTGAATATCCAGGGACCTGTTTTGCCATTTTGTGAAACTTCAGGGACCAAACATGTAATTTTCCAAATTTTTACCACAAGGACCAATTTTGTCATTGATGAATAGTACAAGGTTTATTTTTGATTATTTTCACTTTTTAAATTCACCAAGGACTATTTTTGACATTTTTCAAACTTGGGGGACCAAAGTTGTAAATTTGTGATTTTTGATATTCAAAGGGTTTGTTTTGACAACTTATGAATCCCCAAGGACCTTTTATGATATTTTGCATATTTTGAAATATTCAGGGACTAGTTTTGACAATTTGTGAAAGTTGAGGGACTGAAACTGCCAATTGTGCAAACTTTGTTTGTTTTTCATTTGTTTTCAAACATTTTGCATCTAGAACACATAAAACACACTTTTGGAATATTTTCACTATTTTGATGCATTATTTGGTGTTTTTGGATGTTTTGGCAGTTCAGATGATAGAAAAATGATGAGTATTTACACACTCATCAATCCCCCACACTAAGATATTGCTAGTCCCTAGCAATCTTTTGGAAAACTTAATGGATTTGATGTCTCTTTACCAAAAGCCATCACTTCTGGAGTAGCCAGATGTTTCAGTTCAAGTAAGAACCAAGGTACACTGATAACCAAGTGATTTTTAGCAAACCACCAGCTGTAAACGGATTTGATTTGTCTTTACCAGAAACCGTTTGCTTCTGGACTAGCCAACTCTTTACTGATTAGGATATGGTGAGCTGATTACCGTGCAATTTTTGGCAAATTGCAAGCCATCAACGGATTTGAGATATCTTTACCGGGAGCCGTTTGCTTCCGGATTAGCCAGACCTTTTGTGGATGAGACATGGTGGACTGATAACCATTTGTCGTGTTAGTGCAAAGCACTCACACCAAAAAGAAAAAATTTTTGGCCAAAATGGGGGAATTCAAGCTTTTTTAGATGGAAAAACGTAATCAAATTCGCTAGAATTTCCCCCCCACACTAGAATTGAATATTGTCCTCAATATTCAAAGTCCCGGCCATTATGCCGATACTTTGAGATGTAAAAATGTTTAGATTGAGGCAAGTGTGGGAACCATCAAGAATAAAGCTTCTTAAATAGAAGCTATCACTTCTTTTAAAGTGATGATGAATGATGAATGTTTTTTTTTTTTTTTTTTTTTTTTTTTTATTTTTTTTTTAAAAGATATGTACTGCAGGGGCCATCTCCCCCACACTAATTTGGTAGAAAGTAGAAAGAAGTCAGAAACACGGGTGAATACCCGTGGCATGCTAGTTTTTGATCACCGAGTCACTAGCTTGACTCGATCCCCGCATTCATTGGTTCATGGGGAAAGTTTGGAGATCCGGGACAACCATGGGTGGTATGTCCTCTCCAAAGTAATGCTTCAACCTGTGACCGTTCACTTTGAAATTTGGTCCGTCTGTTTGAGACAATTCGACGGTACCATATGGATAAACTTTAGTCACAGTGAAAGGGCCAGACCAACGGGTTTTTAGTTTGCCCGAGAAGATCTTTAATCTAGAGTTGAAAAGAAGGACTCGATCACCAACGTTGAAAACGCGGTTTTTGATCTTGGAGTCATGAATCTTCTTTGTCTTTTCCTTGAAAATCAAAGAGTTCTCGTATGCCTGATCCCGAAGTTCATTTAATTCATTCAGCTGAACTTTACGGTGATCACCCGCTGTCTGGAGATCGAAGTTTGCATGTTTCAAGGCCCAGTAGGCTTTATGCTCAAGCTCAATCGGCAGATGACACGCCTTCCCGTATACAAGCTTGTAAGGAGTACACCCGATGGGTGTTTTGTAAGCTGTACGGAAGGCCCAGAGTGCATCATCTAGTTTATCCGACCAAGAGGCACGATTTTCTCCTACTGTCCTCTCCAGAATCCTTTTAATACCACGGTTCGTTACCTCCACCTGCCCACTTGTTTGGGGGTGATACGCAGTGGAAAGACGGTGAGTTACACCGTACTTTTGCATGACTTTATCAAATTTGTCATTGCAGAAGTGTGTACCACGATCACTAATGATGGCACGTGGAGTACCGAACCTAGCAAAAAGAGATTTTAAAAATTTCACAACAACTCGGGCATTGTTGGTGGGTAAGGCCTTCGCCTCAACCCATTTGGATAAGTAGTCAACAACCACGAGTATGTATTTGTTTCCTCGGGAAGATGGAAATGGCCCCATACGTCAAAGATTTCACAGACTTGGATGGCATTTTGAGGCATCTCGTTAGTCTTTGAAATGTTCCCGTGACGCTGACAAGCGTCACAAGCTTTGACAAACTCTTGGGCATCTTTATAGATCGTGGGCCAGTAGAAACCCGAATCAAACACCTTTTTGGCGGTGTAGTTTGGATTATGATGTCCCCCCGTGGGTCCATCATGACAAGTTTTAAGAATATCCATGGCTTCTTGGCCATGGACACACCGCCTGATGACTTGATCAGCACAGATTTTGAACAAGAAGGGGTCGTCCCAGAAGTATTGTTTGACGTCTTTGAAGAATTTGTTTTTCTGTTGGGACGTCATCCCCTTCACAACAAAGTTACCTGCATGGTAATTTGCAAAGTCTGCAAACCATGGGGTAGTAGAGTCACCACGAAAAGAAACCGCATTGAGTGTTTCGAGAGGAAATGTTTCATTTATTTCCTTTTTCTCGAAGAAATCCTGGTGAGGGTTTTCTAATCGTGATAGATGATCAGCTGCTAGGTTCTCAGCTCCTTTTTTATCACGGATAATGATATCAAATTCTTGCAGGAGGAGAACCCATCGGAGTAATCTCGGCTTTGCATCTTGTTTGGCAAAGAGATATTTCAGGGCCGAGTGATCCGTATACACTATGCATTTAGTCAGGATTAAGTAAGGCCGGAATTTTTCAAAAGCGTACACCACGGCTAATAATTCTTTTTCAGTGGTGGTGTAATGATTCTGAGCCTCACTCATAGTTTTACTGGCAGAGTGTATAGGCTGAAAGTGTTTTGTTTTACGTTGCCCCAAGATCGCGCCTATAGCAAAATCACTAGCATCGCACATGAGTTCAAAAGGCAGGTCCCAATCGGGGGCAACTAAGATGGGTGCTTCTGTAAGCTTTTTCTTGAGAGTTTCAAAAGCTTCGATGCACTCGGGAGAAAAGATGAAAGGAGCATCTTTTTCAAGAAGATGTGTCATAGGCCGGGCGATTTTAGAAAAATCTTGTATAAATCGACGATAGAATCCGGCATGACCTAGGAAACTCCTGACACCTTTAACGGTGGTGGGATGAGGGAGCTTAGCAATAACATCGACTTTGGCTCTGTCGACCTCAATCCCGTTTTTAGAAATCTTATGGCCAAGGACAATGCCTTCTTTGACCATAAAGTGGCTCTTCTCCCAGTTTAGACAAAGATTGGTGTCTTCACACCTTTTAAGCATGGCATCTAAATGGGAGAGGCATGATTGGAAAGAATTCCCAATGACCGAGAAGTCATCCATAAAGACCTCCATAGTTTTCCCGATCATGTCGTGGAAAATGGCCATCATACATCGTTGGAACGTGCCAGGAGCATTACATAAGCCGAAAGGCATACGTCTGTAGGCAAAAGTTCCGTATGGGCATGTAAAGGTGGTCTTTTCTTGATCCTTTGGATCAATGGGAATCTGAAAGTAACCCGAGAAACCGTCTAGGAAACAATAGTACTCGTTTCCCGCTAATCTCTCGAGCATCTGGTCCATGAAGGGTAGAGGAAAATGGTCTTTACGGGTGGCATCATTTAACTTTCGGTAGTCAATGCATACTCTCCATCCCGTAACCAATCGAGTTGGAATCAACTCGTTTTCTTCATTTGTGACAACAGTAATGCCACCCTTTTTAGGAACGCAATGAATTGGGCTAACCCAAGGACTGTCAGAGATAGGGTAAATCAACCCGGCATCAAGAAGTTTGATAACTTCTTGTTTGATAACCTCGTGGATTTTAGGATTAACCCGTCTCTGTTGTTGAACTGCTGGTTTGAAGTCATCCTCCATTAAGATTTTGTGGGTACAGAAATCAGGATTAATACCCTTGATGTCGGAGAGTTTCCAAGCAATTGCTTGCTTGTGTGACTTTAGAACCTTTATGAGAGCAGCTTTTTCCTCATCTTTTAAGTCTTTAGCAATAATGACGGGTAATTTATCATCACCCTCTAGAAATGCATACTCAAGATGAGGTGGTAAGTCCTTAAGTTCAACCTCAGGAAAATCAGTGGTTTTCTCAACAGACTTGATTTCCTCGTTATGAAGTTGTTGTGGAAGAACGGGAGGGTGGGAGGGATCTTCATTCAATAACTTCTCAAGGAGAAGTATATCCCTGTCCGGGTCAATCTCTTGATTATCAATTCCCTCGGGAATTGAATCATTCTTGAGAAAGGCCTCTATTTCCTCCAAGATGAAGTCACTTCCCTCAAACGGAGTTAGGGAAGGAAAAGAATTATGAATGATAGGTTGAGAAGAAGGAGTGGGATTGCCACTCGAAGAATTATTGGTGAAACCAAGAAATTCCTGAGAATACTCCTCCGAAGCAATATCGATGACATCGATTCTGTTAATTTCTGCGGAGTCATAGTTGGAAGAGTATCTCGAGGTTTGATCAAGGTTGAATGTGATGGCTTCATTACCAACACGCAGAGTGATCTCTTCATCAAAGACATCGATCAGAGCACGACCCGTTCTTAGGAATCCCCTCCCTAAAATGAGAGGAACTCTCGGGTCTGCATCGAAGTCAACAATCACGAAATCTGCCGGAAAATTGAACTTTCCTACATTCACGAATACGTCCTCAGCAATACCGAGGGGACGAGATATAGAGCGATCTGCAAGCTCGAGAGTCATGCAGGTAGGAGTGAGTGCCGGAAGAGAAAGTTTCTTCCAGACCGAGTGAGGCATTAGGTTGATGCTTGCACCAAGATCGGCCAAGGCATAGCATTCAACCATTCCCGGGAAAATGCATGGAATGAGGAATTTCCCGGGATCTCCCAGCTTTTCGGGAAGCTGTTTCAACAATACTGCAGAGCAGTTCTCGTTTAATGGAGTTTTTGCCATCTCGAAGAGTTTTTCCTTGTTATTTAACAGATTTTTGATCGTAGATGCAAACTTGGGCATCAGAAGAAGAGCATCCGCGAAGCTAATGTCAAAATGTAATTCTTTAAAAATTTGGAAAAATTTGTCCAGTTGGTGACTAGCTTTCTCGCGGAGCTTTTGATCTTGTAAACGTGATGGATAAGGAATCGAGGGTTTGAGATTTTGTTTTTCAACGGGATCAACTGGAGGTTCAAAAACAACTCCAGGTTTGGATTTGGGTTTCGGGACCGGGACAACTTGAGGGTGGACGTCATCGGTATCTCCGTTATTAGTAGGAAGTACCGTGTCCGTGGTAACCTCAGGTTCACGTTCCGCTACTTGAGAAGAAGAGGTAGCGGGAGCCGTGGGTCCTTTGTATGAAACTCCACTGCGGGTGGTGATCGCCTTAACATCGCCCCTCGGGTTAGCGATCGTGTTGCTCGGAAGTGTTCCTGAGCCCGAGGGTCGATCATTTAAAGACTTCTTGAGTTCGGAGATCTGATTGACCAACAACTTGTTCATTTCTTCTTGGGACTTCATGAATTGCTTAAGCAACTCATCAGATGAAGGTCCAGTAGGAACAATGGCTTGAGTATGATTGTTAGGAACATTTTGAGGCCGATTGTTTTGAAAATTCCCATGATGTTGGTTATTACCCTGAAAATTGTTTCCCTGATGAAAATTACCCTGATTACCATGACCTTGATTTCTTTGAAAATTTCCTTGGTTTTGAAAGCCTTGGTTATGACCGGAATTGAAATTCCCTTGGTTGTTGAAACCTTGGTTCATTCGATTTTGGTTTTGATGAAAATTTTGGTTCCGGTTTTGACCATTTTGATTTTGAGACTGATTAAATCCGGGTGGTCCGAGGAAATTGTTGGAACGATAGCTTAAGAGATTACGGTCCCCCTGTGGTTGGTAAGAATTACCCCCCGTATTGTAGGAACCTTGAGCAGCATATACGTTCTCGTGAGTGAAGCCACCGGTGGCTGGGCACTCATTATAAGGATGTGGACCACCACATGTTTCACAACTGTGACTGACAGCTCTGACTTGATTATTGATGTTCTGATTAGATTGATGCATTCTCAACACAGCAGTGGACAAGTCATCCATCTTTCTAGTGAGAGCAGCTATTTCAGAGGAGGCTGGATTGACAGATTTACATGAATCATTCCTCTCAGCTGAGGAATCCCAGAAATTGTGGTGGGCAGTCATGTTCTCAATGAGATCATAGCACTCCTCGGGGGTCCTTTTCATAAAGGTCCCTCCAGCAGCAGCATTGATCGTGTCACGATGACGGAGAGTCAAACCATTGTAGAAAGTATCTATGATGGTGACTAGAAGCATGTTATGATTGAGACATTGATCAATTGCAAGCTTATAGCGTTCCCATGCCTCAAATAAGGACTCATCGGGAAGCTGTCGGAAGTTTCTAATATCATTTCTCAACTTAGTTACCATGGATGGTGGAAAGTATTTTGCTAAAAATTTAGTAACCATTTCATCAAAAGTGTGGATCGAATTCTTCGGGAGACGATCAAACCAGGCAGTAGCATGATGAGTGAGAGAATATGGAAAGAGGTATAAGCGAAGGCCGTCATCGGTGACACAATTCTGCTTCATACTCTGGGTGATGGTCAAAAATTTATCGAGATGCTTATTTGCATCGTCACCCGGTAAACCGTGGAACTGACACAAATTCTGGACTTGCTGGATCATGTGGTGCTTGAGTCCAAAATCCGTGGAACTGATAGTGAGTGGTGCAATGGGTCCTCCCCTACCCTGCATAGTAGGCTGACACAGCTCCTCCATCATTCGGAGATCAGGAGCTGCATCCCCAGTTTCAGATTTGGGAGGGGGTGGAGGGGGTGGTGGGTCATCGTCAGGCATATTAATGGATATTTCTTCAGCAGCAAGCAATTCAGCTATGCTCTTTTGACGATTCCTTCTGGAGTGGGAACGAGTGCGCATGCACTAAAAAATATTCACAAGTAAAACAAGACCGAGGCAAAACAACAGTGAACTTAAACCAATAACCACAGTGTGACTGGCTTCTTTGAAAAAGGTACACCAATCACAAGAGTACAATGGCAAGTTTTAATCTTTAGTTTGGGAACTTATTAATGTTCATACACCCAGTTGGGTTGTATTCTGCCTTGATTTGCGGTGGTAATATTTTACGTAATTATTTAACAATAAAACAAATGTTTTTGGCTTTTTGGGGTGTGTGTGAAAAAACTTGGAAATTATTTTTGGAATCGATTCGTTAACCGAAATCGTTCCTTTAAGACTACTCGCAGGTTGGCGGGAGAGAAGAATGGATCTCTCTTCGGTTCGCAATTTAATGTCAGAACCTCCGTATTCCAACTGTATAGGTTGTAATCTTAAAGAATCGAAGTAATTTAACTTCACGATTTGTTTTGTTGTTTATGATTTTTTTGGTGTTGTTAACACTTTAGGAAAAGTGTTAATGACTTTTTTTTTTTCTGATATGATTAAGATTTTTACAAAAAAATTTTTACAAAGTGATGTGATTTGTACAAGGAGGGTTTTGAAAATCACTAAACCTAAACGTTTTTTTTAAAACACGCAACAACCTCCCCGGCAGCGACGCCAAATTTTGATTGGTCTCAGAACCAACAGGTATTGATAATGAAACAATATTAAAATGCACAACAATCAGATATAACAAATATGTAATAAAAATGTAAATGAAGAAAGTACAGGGACTAAAAGTGACAAGTTCTAAACTACAAGGGTGTAAAATGAAAATTTTACAAACTTAAATAAAAAGAAAATTGAATTAAAAAGAAAATTAATTTTTTGATTATTTTAATATTTAAATATTAATTAATTAATAAAACTATTTAAAAACTTAATTAAAACTAGTTTATAACAAATCTAAAAAGGATTAATATTACAAATTACACTAAAAATTTGCAAAATTAATTTCTAAAAATCTGAAATGACTTAAAAGATTTATAAAAATTAAAATTAACTATTTTAGTCTTTTTGTGGATCTTTTATAAATTAAAAACTTAATTAATATTTAAAGTCTAATTAAACTATATAAAAGGAGAAAATTAGAAAATGAAAAGAGAAAATTACAAAGATAATTTTTACAGGTTCTAAACAATGTATACAAACTAGAAAAATTATAAAAATGGATCTGAGATTAATTTTAAACACTAAAACTATTTTCTTTTTGGTTTTTCTAATTAAACTATTTTAATTAAAAATAAATCTAAGGATTACCAAATGAACAGTAGAAATAATAAGAAAATTACCAGAGGTACTAATTATTATGTAGAACTTAGGAAAATTATAAAAAGATGCTACTGTTTAACAAAATCTATTAAAACTATTTAATTTACTATTATTAACTAATTATTAACTAAACTGTTTTTAATTTTAATAAATACTAAATGAAAAAGAAAAATTATAATAAAATTTATACAAATTCTATAAGTTATAAAGTAATTTATAAAATTATAAAAACAGAATATTACTTAAAAAAATTAAAAAAAGAAAATAAAAATTAAAAATATTAAATAGAAACTATCACTTTTCTTAAAAAGTGATTATTTTTGGAATTTTCTTTTTGAGACTTGTTCTAACACTGAAAATGAACAACTTTTGTAAAAACACTTTTTTCACAACTTAAAAAATAAGCAATTAACACCCTAAATGAAAAGCAGTTTGACTTTGGTCAAACTAGCAATGCAAAAGCTAAAATTAAGCCACACAGTGATCACAGATGATTAAATAAGCTACAAACAACTTATATGAACATGAAATAAGCCAAAGGTACAAGAAAAGCACACTGAATAAGCCAAAAAGCACAAATAAGCAATCTCAATTACCACAGTAACAACCAGGCCTGCAAGTTTTTTGTTTGCTTGATTCAGC
>LBNU01012644.1:0-23983 GCA_014162995.1 Artemisia annua | reverse complement strand
CAGGTGTTTGTAGCCTCATAAATTAAGCAATACACATCTTTATTTGGTATAATTATCTTTGCAAAGCAATGTCTCAATACAACCTCTAGAGCCACATATTTTAACTTGCCATCTATTGTATATTTTCATCAGACTTGTTGATTCAAATTAACTTTTGTTTTTCCTATATAACCAACATCAATAGTCTACCTGATTTGATACAAAATACTAAACTTACTTAAGCACACTGATATTGATGTATCCAATTGCTAAACACACTGGAATTGATGTATCCAATTGCTAAATAAATTTTTATATATTTATTAAAAGCTTAAAACCCAATTACTAATAAAATCATGGATAAATAGAACAAAAACCATACCTTTTAACATTCGTGTTGCATCTTTTATATCATAATTAAGAATACTTCAATTGTGACATGAGATTCTTGTTCATAAATTGTTATGACTTATGATTGTGAATAGAGGTACGTATGTTTTCTTTAGATATCTTTCGGGTGGAATGATTTATGCACAACGAACTTGAGAAGGGGGTGGATTCTCCGTCTCTTTTTTTTTTTTTTAATTTACATTTTTCACCTATAATTATTAAAATTAACCTTGAGGCCCTTTATATAAGAGATGTTGGGATTTTTTAGTGTAAAGTTTATTTGAAAGATATGGTTTTATATTTCCCATAAAGATTTGGTATTTGAAAAAAAATCACTTTAAATGGGGAGAGTTGAGATTAAAGTATGATAATTCACAAAATAGTTTATTTCTTTACTATAATAACTTTGTTTATATTTATACTACATATAACAATAAAAATAAAAAAATAATAAAAAAATCAGAACTTAAAATCTTATGAATACTATTGTTAGACCAAAATCCTTTTACTTATAAAAGTTAATGCAAGTTATTAAACATTTAAATATTTAATTTTAAACTACTAAAAGTTAATACACTATTTAAATATTTAATTTTAAACTACTAAAGTTAATACATGGTTTGGGAAGACATGTTTTTTTTTTATTTTTTTAGAATATATTACTGTATGTGATTTTTGTTTTTTTGTTTTTTTAAAAAAATATTGGGATTTTTTAGTGTAAAGTTTATTGGAGAGATATGGTTTTTTTATATTTCCCATAAAGATTTGGTATTTGAAAAAAAATCACTTTAAAGTTTAAATGGAGAGTTGAGATTAAACTATAATAATTCACAAAAGTAGTTTATTTCTTTACTATAATAACGTTTGAATACTTTATTTATATTTATACTGCATATAAAAAAATAAATAAAAAAATTTACAGAACTTAAAATCTTAAGAATAATATTGTTAGACCAAAATCTTTTTACTTATAAAAGTTAATACAATTTATTATATTTAAATATTTAATTTTAAATTTAAACTACTAAATTAACACAATTATAAACCGTCGCTGCTATATGTGAATAATCATGAGGTTTAACTACTAAATTGACACACTATAAATGATGTGACTCTCTTAAAATGGCCTTTTTCTTTTGATATTACTGTATTATATTAAATGAGTTAGTTATTAGTTCAAAGAACCATAACCATTTAGTTGATGGTTTGGCATTCTTTCTTGTATCAATTATTGTTTGTAGAATATTATGGATTTCAATTTTCTTGAATATGATTTTTAGTTCATAAAGTTATACAGTATATTGCAAGTTCGCCCATAATAATGATCAAGTCCGTCACAAAACGTGGGCAAATAAAAACCTTGTTTCTTTGTCGTATTACAAGTAGGATTTGGGTTGTAGTTAATTTTCATTAGGAGTGTAGCGAGCCAAGTAAATCAAGAAGAAATTGCTGTTTAGAAAAAAACTAGTGAAACATGGTTAATATTTGAATTAAAAAGCAAAGACGTCAAATAACTTTAAAATCATCAACTTTCAACTTTCAAGCACATCATTATAAAGTTTTATTAGTGGGGCTTCTTTTTTGGGTGTTACAAGTAAAATATTGTGAAAATGTGATATGGGAAGACTTTATATGGATTTAGTCCACGTTTAATAATTTAAAGATATTGGTTTTTTAAGTTGGATTGAGAAACTTTAAAATTCAATTTTAACACAATAGATCATGTTGATGCTTTGTGACAATGGGAAAAAAATATAAGTCTTTTAATGTATCATTTTTATTTTAGTTAAATTCGAATTTCACTCAAAATAACACTAGCATAACCTATCATGTTTAAATTGATCTTTAGAAGATCTCAATCCTTTTAAGTTGGGTATTTTACTTTTATACAACGTATATATGTATTTGTATTAAACTAGCATGGTAACCACGCGTTGCGGCGGCGGATGCCATGCAATTAAAATTATTAGTGAGAAATGTTTTTCAGTTTTATATTTTACGATACAATAGCTTTACATATGACGAAAATTTTAATACTGAATAATTTTAAACAATAACAAATTAATTCATAAAAAAATTGTTAATTATCCATGTGACGTTGTGGCAATACAGAGGCAGTAGCTTGTATATTATAAGGGTATGAGGTTGAAGTGGCTGACAATCGCCTGTAGTCGCAAGTTATTAAAAAAACACGCAATAGCAAATTTTGAAAATCACATACATCATGTTAAGAAGATCTAATTCTCTAAAGATACACCTTATAAAATTACCTACAATATAAAATAAAATAACAAAATTACATAGTATACGCAACGAATTTCATATTTTTTTCATTTATTTAGCCGTGAAGGAGGGATTTTTAACGTTAAAAACACATGTATAATATATTGAATATCAGTTACATGGAAAATACAAATAGGACTATTGTATTTTAGGTAATAACTAGTTATAATACCCGCGCACGCGCGGGATTTTTTCTGAAATTTTTAATAATGTATTTTATTTATTAAAAAACAAATAGCTTAATTTTTGTTTTTTGTTTGAGTTATGGTTCTTAATTTTGATTTATAATTATATTTTGATATACGTGGTAAAAGTTCATATATTATATTTTCATTGACATGGTCATCTATATTTATAAATTTTACCTAGTGCATGTTGTGTTTGTGTATCGATATTTAGATCAATTTATTTTTTAATCTTATGCTAAAATATTAATGGTTGTGTTACCATGTAATTTTTGTATGTGCAGCTATTATAATATTTTATAATTAGACAATAAAGAACACTAATATTTTATAGTATGTTTTATATCGATTGACATTACATCAGTGTTTTGAAACCAGGGTCGACCCGGCCGGGTTAACCGGTTCGACCGGTTGCGGCAAAAAAAATGGGTCAAAAATACCCGGGTTTCTAAAACCGGGTTANTACATATAAGTAAAAAAACGTTTTATACAAAAATTTAGGTAAATTAGGAAATAATTAGCTTTGAATATTTTTCAAAATCTAAAAAAGAAAATCAAAATAAAAAATTTATTACTCAATAAGGGAAGGTTGAGTTTTTTGAAATGTAAAAGTCCCCACTTGAGGTTTTGTTTTATTATATAAAAGATATGCTACATATTATTACCTCAATAGTTACTTTTCTCTCTATAAATACCCCTTACCCTAATTCTTTTTCACACACAACTTATTTTTAAACTCTCCCCACTACCATCTTAAACCTATGACTATTGAACCAAATGATGTGAAACTAACTATACCTATGCAACTACGAGAAGATTTTGATGTTGAGGTTGCATTGGCGGAGCAATGTATTGTTGAACTTGTTTCGTCTCTTTCATGGTTGTGTTTGTAGACGTATGCTTGAAATAATCAGTGTGGGTTCGCTGCCAGATCACCCCTTATCAACTACAGTCTGCACATTCTTGAAGGATGACTGGAGCCGATATAAAGAACGCAAATAACTTGGTGTTGGCTAGGAACGAATTGCTTCAAGACATTGCTGATAAGCAAAATTTCATTAACAAATATAGAGAAATGTAAAAGCTCGAAGCATGTTTAGTTTTATATTTTATACACTTTTATGAATAAAACTTTTAGTTTTTAATTAAAAAAAAAGAATAGTTACGGTCGCCATTGCGGGTATCATTAGCAAATTGCGGTTAGAATATAGTCTTAAAAAGAAATACCAAAGTTTGGCGCTGAAGTAGCAGAGGCGATCTTAGAAATGTGATCACCAAATATTAGCCTAATAACACACTTCAAAAAATATTTATTTCCTAATGATTGCACAATATTTTATTAAAATTACATGTGATAATTGATGTGACAGACTTAAATGCCATGTTTGTCTCATGATGTTTAAAGATACGCACTCATATTAAGGTGGCGTTTGGTAGGGGTGTCGGACTGTGCGGAATTAATTTGGTGTGATAATAATTCGTTTGGTTGATGCTTTGATAGAAAAGTAATCATGTCAAACTCATAGATTGAAAGTAGGATACATAGATAGGATTCAAAATAATTATACAAATAAGTGGGGCCTCATTATCTTAGTGTCTATCTCTCTCTTCATAAATGATTCATAATAAATTATTTAATTCATTTTTTATTTATAAAATATATATTCTTTTAAACAATTACTAGTAATATTTTCTCTTTCTTCTTTATCTTTCAAACCATACCCAATACCAATTCTAATTCCAATCCCAATTTCAAACCAAACGGACCCTAAGTTTTTAGTTAAGCGTTTTTCTCTATATCAGATCATCAATTATCATTTAAAACTATTTTTGTGTTTATTTCCGTTTTTCATATATACGAGGTTGTAAACCCCGCGCGTTGCCGCGGGATGTTTGTACATGTAAGTTAGCCAAAAAAATAAATAAATAATAAATAATAAATAATAATAATAATAATAATAATAGTAATAATAATAGTAATATTAATAGTAATAGTAATA
Organism: Artemisia annua; assembly: GCA_014162995.1. Lineage (NCBI taxonomy): Eukaryota > Viridiplantae > Streptophyta > Magnoliopsida > Asterales > Asteraceae > Artemisia > Artemisia annua. The sequence continues at coordinate 19,146 of LBNU01012644.1, read as the reverse complement.
GTAATAGTAATAGTAATAACAATAATAATAACAATAACAATAACAATAACAATAACAATAATAAAGAGTGGCTATAAAAGCATGGGTGGTAGTTAGCCCAAAAAAAGAGGTCCGGAGTTGAAGCAATATATTTTCGGTGTTTGCATTTGATTACAAAATAACTTAACTAAAATAGTTGAGTTTACATTGTAATATAATGTTATAGATGTGAAACTGTCGTATAGCATATTGCCTTTGGATCGGGAAAAAAAAACTGATTCACAAACTCAACAACAGTTACAAAAACTCAACCTCATAAGTCTAGCATACACACTGCAATTTACTATAAATTCCACGATTCTTGCGAGTGTTGCGCTGGGGCATGGAAAAAAAACTGAACGTTTATTTAGATCAAATGTGGTTTACTTGATTAAAGGATGTATATGTAAAAAGTATTCATATAAACTCAAATGGAAAAAAAAGGTGCATAGCACAATGCTTCATTCGTTGTAGTTTGGCCTTTTAAAACAATAAAAGATTATTAACAATAAGACTTCACTAATCATAATTTCATACTCACCTTAGCCATATAATATATGGATTGATTTTTAAGGAGACTTCACTTGCCATTCAATACAGGTATTTCTACTATGTTTAAAGCCAGCATGTAGCATATATTGGTTTAATACAGTTTGCTTTGTCCTTTGTACCCAAAACTTCTCTGCATATCGACTTTTAGCCATCTCACTAACCGTAAACTTCAATGGCGTAATTGCAACCTTGGATAGCCTCGAAACCTAAGCAATAAACTCATCATCATACACAGTTTACCTTCTTTTCAAGGCCTTCATTACGATTTTCCCCTCTTTTGCAGTTCTCGTCTCGATCCTCAGGCAACCAATGTTGAACGCACTTCCTTCTGTTAAGTATACAATTTTAAGAAAATGGATAGAACTGCATCAACGTTTGAAGTAAGAGCGATGTTAACTAATCTAGTAAGAAAATGGATATAACCAACAATGTCGCCGCATCATAGTTAATCATATAAATAAACGGAAATACTATATTTTAAAGTAACGGACAATCTGACCATAAGGGCCAGCACTGCTTGCTGAGTTTCGGTGTATTCTGCTAACCAACCAACCAGATATATACATGTATCCCAAACACCCTCTTTCGACAACGCAATCCCAAATTCCAAACACCCATAAAAAATATCCCTCGTGACACACATGTTACCATCATTTTTCTTTTTATCTACCGGTTTTATTTTTTTTATTTTTTTACTTTTTTTCTTTTCTTTCACTGGCTTCCTAGGTGGCTTTTCATCATAATATGAAAAGTAAAGAGCCTTAATCTCCTTTTCACCCAGCTCAACACCATTCTATGCCAACTTCATAAATTAAATGGATAAGCTTACCATCTAAAAACTATGCATTAGCAAGCTACAAATTTAATGTCCTATGTCAAACTTATGCTAGATACACGGAACTGAATTACCCAAAAAAAGAAACATTTTTTTGTTGCTGACCATGGGACTGCAACCAAGTAAATAATATATTTGCAAGTATGATCCTTTTCCTAATTGTTCCACATTAAGGGCAAGTAGATGTCGCGATTTCAACCCATTTACAAATTCAGGCTATTCTTAATCTCAAATGAATAAAACTGTTTAGGTAAATATCGTTGCTAGAAAGAGAATGGGTCAAATAGACCGAACGGGTAAGGCAGTTTTAAGTCGCCCAAACCAATATTCGGAAACGGATTACAGAAACTGATGGAAACCCAAAAAAAATAATAATAAAATAAAATAAAAATAAAAAATTTAACCGTCTACCCACAACAAACACTTAATGCACCATATCAAAGAACAAAGATGATATGTGATATGCTTATAGAGTTATGATCGAACGAAGAAAGTTGGTATAAATTTTACCTGGTCACTGACATTCTGTAACTGTATTGAGCATCAAATTTTTCTTACTAATTGGTATGCCGGAATTTGGTGGCCTGATACGATTGAGTTCAGTAGACGGAATAAATATATGTGGTCCTCCTTGTGAAATGTTTGAGACACGACCTGGAAAGTTCGATGGATAATATAAGTAATTAAACGCCAAAGAATCAAAAGAAAATAAATTGGTTATACTTTTTAGACGTCTCCATTATATGTCGGTGTGAAAAAATGTTGCTGTTGCAATATTCCTATATTTATTAACGGAAATAAATGCATTAACGGGTTTCAAAATAGAGTTTCAGAAATATAGAATAAAATAATTGCAAGGCAACTAATATGTTACCTTGAAACTTGGTTAAAATGATGTCGATGTATACATTGGAATGACTGGGCTGATATTAGTCATGATATAGCAACTCGTGTTACATCATCTTGCATATCAAGACCACATTTCTTGGTATGTTTAGCCGATTTATAAGTGTTCCTGTACTTTAGTTTCAAACGCCCCTGAAAAACAAAAAAAATAATACGTTAGCTCTCCCAAACTCCTTTTTCTCAGCAACTTCTTTAGCAACATCAAAGTTTATTTCGACCTTGTTGTTCGTCGCTTTAAATTTATCTTTCCCAAACACTCCCGTTCTCCTGAATTTGTTGACCATCACCTAGCAAACAAAAAACATTAATACATAAGTACATATTTCCCTGAATTTGTATGCGGCAAAATTAAAGTAGTGTTCTGGAAAATCGCCGCCTCGCAAGAAGTAGATTTCTGTATATCTACCGAAGATCAGTGTTATATCACTATCTACCGATTTTTGCCATTTATCAGCTCTCTCAAAACCAAAACCCTGAATTTTGTAGAATGAGTTAATTTGTAAGTTGGTTGACAATATAGCTTTTTATCTTTTTTTTCTGACAGTATGTGGCAAAAACCTGTGGGAGTAAGGCTCGGGACTTGCATGGCTGTCCATTTTCGGTATAGCCTTTTGACCGATTACCTAGCATGGCCTTGACACCTAAAATAAGCTTATCCAAACACCCCTTTACTAACATTTCAGATTGTTATTAACATTTCAGATAGCACGCCTGTACAGTGGTAGCAATGTTATAACAGAAAAACTTAAAAATTTAAACTGAACATAAATTTTCTGATCATTTACCTTTTGCTCTTCATTCCGGGAAATGAAATGTTATTACATCTTTGCCTCTCCTCTTTCTCTCAACTGTCGCTTCCCGATGAAAGTTTTCGACATTGTGACAATCCTTATGTGTCCCACATATGCGTGCCGACCCTTAAAAAACACGAAGAATATGAATTCAAACCAGGTTTAGCATAAAAAATTTTAAATTTAGAGAAGTACGTATAGCAAAACGAAATATTGTAAGTAAGGAAGAGTAGTAATTACAAATTTCCCTATGTGTTCTTCAATTCCTTCATTTGGATCACTATCGCCAAACACAAAAGCAAAGACCTGCAAAAGAACGATAAATTATAGTATAAGCGGAAAATGAGTCATTTTTAGTACGGGCCAGCTTATACTGTCCATAAGATGTATAAAAATATAATAAGCGTGTGACACATCATAACTGCAAAAGCCACAAAATGCATATGTCCGAAAATGGCTTATCTTCATATCGGGCCGTCAATGTCAGCACCAACTAATCCTTGACCTCGTACCTATGAAAATATTATAGTGTCAAAGGTTAAGATGACATAAAGAACTGTCCATAAGATGTATAAAAATAATACGACCTTGGGCCTCAAAGCGTTCGCATCTATCATTCTTGTATGAGTTATTACAACTCGCCGTTATTCGGGTCTGACCTTCGATTTCAACTTCATTGTATCCCTTTCTAATTCAATATGGCTGCAACTGTCATTGTATGATTGTATCCCTGGTCATCACTGATAATCCCAAGTGCGGTCGCTGGTCATTACACATGTCAGTGCACATTTTCTTTTCCTTTTTACATTAAAAATTTGTATATGAAATTCCGTAAAAAATCTTGAAAACAATATCTTATAAAAACTGAGATTTTTCTGAAAAAAATATTCAAGAAGAACATACTTCAGGTTCCATGTTTGAAAACGATTGTTTGTGAATCTGCGAATCACCTCCTTGGTTGAAACCGGTTGTATTTCTTTCATTATGACGTGTTATTAAAACGGTCTGTTTGATGTTGATTAAAAGGCTCAGAATTCAATTCATCATAGCCTGCTTTATCTAACATGCCGAAAAAGAATACATCACAGATAAAAGGCTATCGACAACCCATGAACCTAGCATATCAAATTCACAGCGAGTATGAGGCTCAGAATAAAGCTTAATAATCAAAAAAGGTGGACATCCGGCATGGCTGCAAACGTAACAGTTTACCTAGCCAAGACACGGACGCACGCAACCCTTATTCAACGTTGCTTCCATTCATCACAGCCTAGATGCCATTATACACTTAAGATATTCAAGTGGAATGTCTATTCAAATACCATTGCCAAACATGGTCCATGGCTGCAACCACCAAACACAAAGGTTGCCTTGCCAAAAGACAAACATGGGTAACAATATTTAACAAATGTAGTAATACCAGCTATGGCTGCAAACCTGATCTCAAACAGGTTGCCCCAGCAATACACCGGTACACTAACTAAAGGAAACCACAACTGCTGACGAATAATAAGAGAGTAATGTGAGAGACAAACTTTTGGGTATGGATGGGTACCAAAAAGAAGATTTCGGGTATGGGCCAGCCCAACGTAGTATGGACCCAAAGTTTTGCAAAATGCAACCACACCTTTTGTTCTATTATAAGTAAAGTATAAAACCCGTGTCCTGTTCACCATAGCACGGCAAGATCAGTCCACCCCCCATGGCTGCAAACATGTTACCATGATGCCTTGCCAAGATAGGGGCGGATAAGGCTAATCCAGCATTAGCTTCACATTTGCAGCAAACCCTATGCAAACCATGATTTTTGCAACCAGAGCGCCGCCAAACCTATACCTGGAAAAAAATATATGCCAAATGTCATCTGATGCAAATAATTCACATAACAATAAGTTAATTAGCAGTTTTTATCACCAATACAAACACCCCTATAGTATTATTACACAAAAACTACTAAAAGTCCTAACTTTAAGCTAAACCAATTTGCGAAAATCACTTATATGATTATATCACCGAAAAGAAATAAAGAAAAAAAAACATACGAACAAATACACTTTAAGCAATTTCACTAAAATATGTGATTAAAACATACCAACATATTAAAGCTTCTGTCACAATAACTTTGTAATCAAAATTAACAAAAAAATAAGCAAAAAGGCCAAAAGCGTATCATTATCACTAAACACAAATATAAAGCGAGATCCAAACATGACCAAACCTATGTAAATAATTAACATAACAATAAGCTAATTAACATTTTTTTATTAGCAATCCAAACACAGCAAACCCTGTTAAAAAGAAACATGAAAAATCATCGCTAATTGCAATCTAACCTGTTAAAAAGAAACATGAAAAATTATTGCTAATTAGCATTTTTTGAGCTAATAAGGTAATTAGCATTTTTTTTATTAGCAATCTAACCTGTTAAAAAGAAACATGAAATTGAGCGCAATTATTTTCAATAACACATATTTTCGACCAAAAAACCGTAGAACAAATAAAAGTGAATTAAAAATTACCTCAACATTAGTTATGGCCTGTTTTATTCCAGGAACATATGGCGCCATAAGCTGAAGTAAGCAACCTCGTAACAAAAAAAAAAAAAAAAACCCTTATCAGTTTTGCAAAAATTAAAGAACATCATAACAAAAAGGAAAAAAAATCAACCTGATCAAACACTGCAAACCCTAAACCTCCAGAAAAAATGAAGGAACCAAATGATCTAGAAAATACTTTAAAAAGATAAGGAAACCCCAATATGTGGCTGGAGATTTAGGGTAACACATCTCATAACAAATGGCAAAAAGACAGCCACAAAACACAACCCTCTCACAAATAAGCTACCCCCATTTAAAAATTATTTTAGTAGTTCTGTAGCAACACTCACATGTTGCACTGTGGATATCCCTTTGTCGGATCGGAGCAATGAGGTCCATCGGAGTTTTTATGGGTGTCGGAGCAAGAGAATGAGAGAGGGAAGAGAGAGAAGTGTGAGTGGATCCGAATAAGTGGGTAGTATTATTTTCGGGCTTGGGCTATCCTAACAAAAGTGGTTCCCTAGGCATCTATGGTGAACAGTCCACGGTGTTTATACTTTACTTATAATTATCTTTAAATACTAGAGTTTATTACAATTTTGCCTTTAAATTTGATTAAGCCTGCCGTAGAATGTGGGAAACGAAAACCTTGTCTTTTATTATAGTTTAAGTTGGACTTAAGGCTGTAGTTAAGTTTCATTAGATTTAAATGAGGGTTCGAATGGGGCGAGAAAATGTGATATACTTTCTAAGAACTGAGACTACGTAACTATATAGAATCTTGTAGGAAACGGATTATTGAATTCTTTTATTAGTAGGAAACGGTAAGAGTTCGAAACTATTGATATACATTCCGCACCCATATCCTCAACTCTTACTGTGACGCCCATATGTTACCGCGTTAGTGGGTTACCATTTTTTTTGGAGTTACCAACACCAAATAAGGACCTCGAAATTTTTTATCTGTTACAAAAATGTACTCAGTGTAGCGAGTAAAAAAATGAACTAAAAAAACTTAACAAAACATGATTGAAATCATCAAGTTTTACACTTACGGAGTCGGTTATCCACTTAGCCAATACTAGCGCATTCCCTAACGCTTTGTTCTCCAGATTTTTAAGGGAAGAAAAGGAAAGAAGTAAAGAGAAGAGAAGAGAAGAGAAAAACAATCATCCCAAAAGTGGGAAGAAACTTGGGAGCCAAAATAGACTTATATCTTCCTTTCTCTTATTTTCTTTTCTCTTCTTAAAAAATCTCAATAACACAAATAAACTTTATTTTCTTTCCAAATCATTTCTTTTGTCCCTTAAATAATTATTGAGAACACAGTGTAAATGATAAGGGAGACTTCACATCTTCTACTATACTACGTAGTTTACAAAGTTCAATATAAATGATTCCAAAGCGATTAACACGTTAACATGATAATTTATTTGACAAGATTTTGTAATTGGCGATAAGTATTAAATTTGGTATATTTGGTAGTTTTCAAGTCATTGATATCTATTGATATTAATAAAAGAGATACTGATTCCGTTTTAAAATAATTGTTCATTTTATTATTTGAGATGTCTCAAAATAAACGTCCATTTTTATTATAACAATGATAAGAGACTTTAGTGGCTACTACCTCCATCTTATGACTCCTAAGCCCTTTATTTGACTTAAAACCATTTAGTCCCATTGCGTATTGATACTTATCGAGTATAGAATAAATCTGCTTCTCTTTGTTCCTATGAACAAAATTGTTCTATTATTACCAACAGAATAGAACAAAAATGAACCCTTACGTTGAAATAAGCCACTAAATAGGGGTCCATTAATATTTTTGAGTATTTTTTTTATTCAACTTTGACCATAAATATTTTTATTTGTGTTATATAATACTTGATGAAAAATATATGAATGAATTGAGTTTTAAATGTGTTTTCATTAGAATAATTTTCATCAAATATTATTATATAACACAAATAAAAATATCATTAGTCAAAATTGAATAAAAAGGACTAAAAAAAAAAAAAATCTAAAGTGAACAAAGAACACTAATGGTATGGAAAAAGTATTTGATTTGTTGAAAATGTAGTAAGCGAGATTTTCAAAAACTTTATGCATCAAATAAAGTATAAAACATAACAAAAGCTAGTGATGAAGGCGCCATGTAAATCACTTTCTCTTTTTCTAAAGCTCCCAACACAAGTTAAAATTTATGTAAAGTCACAAATTTACCTCATATTCGCAATCGTAGTTTTATGTGCCAAATCATTGTCCAATATGATATTTTCACTATGTTTTGACTTAGTCATCTTCACTGATTGCCTTACGACAAGGCTACCAACTCGTAGGGCACACATCCATCAACCTTGGGACCTATACTTGTCTTCCCATCTTTATTATTTTTCATAGCTTCGTCATGAAAACACTCTGTTATATATCCGTTTTTACAGTTATATATACCATGAGTTTATGTTACAGAATAGCAACAAACTTTTTTTAAAGGTTTTTTTTTTTTTTTTTTTTTTTTTTGGTTTTTTTGTTGTCGTATTGTTTTCTCTCTTTGCTAATAAAAAGGGCACTTTGCCCCTTTTCATTTCAACGCAAACCTAATTATCTTCTTTTCTCACTAAGGTTTCATCTGTCTAATCCCTTGCTCGTACGATGGTCACACCACTAAGAACATCAGTGTATGCCCTTGCTCGTACCCCTGCCTTTCAAAAGTTAAAGGCTGCTGCTGATTCTAATGAAGTTGATGACTGTTTGCACCTGCTATTTAGCCAAGATTACACTGAGAATGATGGGTTGTTAATGGTGCTTGGTGAAAAGCGTGATGAATTAGCGGCGAAGGTTAAGTATCTAGAGGGTTTGGTGGAAGAAGGGGAGTGTTTCTTACCGTTGCATGAGGATGGTGACATTGGTTTGGAATGTCTGAAGGTGACACTGGAGAGAGAGAGGAAGGTGCTTGCTGGGTTGGTTGCGGTTCTGGATTTGGCGCGAGAAGGAAGAGAAGAGAAGNAAAAAAAAAAAAAAAAAAAAAGTCAAAAGTCAAAGAACGGCTCGTAGTAGGTAAACTAAATACAGCTGGTCAAACTTGTCAACTATAAAAGCCTTTTCAACCCATCATTTACTGACCCGACCCGACAATTTCTCCTTCATTTCTTGATAAAAACCTTCAATAATTCAAACCCACTTCCATTTTTGACCCAATTTCATCTCCCTCATCTTAATTGAATTTTAGTCAACCCTACACGAAACCCCCAATTTTAGTCTTGGTTAATCAATTGGGTCACTTTATTTCGTACTTTTAAAGCAAACCCACTTCCAGTTTTGACCCAATTTCATTTCAATCCACTTTGATTGAATTTTAATCAACCCTAGAAAAAACCCCCAATTTGGACCAATCTGGTACTAATTTGAACTGGGTCAGTTTAGTTTTTGGTTATAAAGAAAACCCATCTTTGGTTTTGTGTAAAGGTTGAATCTTGGTACTTAATTTGATGGATTATGCAGAGAAATCAGTTGAAATGAGGGCATTTGATAGTTTAGGGTTAGGGTTTGATTTTGCAAGTGATTTTAGGTTAAAGTATGCAAAATCATGTCCAGGGGGTGGGAGATTAGTTGAGCTGGACGAGTCGCGAAAAAGGGATATTGTTGTGCCTGGTGGTGGTGGAGTTACTATTTGTGGTGTTAGTGAAGATATTCATTGTGATAAAGGTGATCATGTTAGGTTTAAGTCTGATGTTTTGGAGTTCAATAAGGTAAATTATTTGTGCTTATTTTTTTACTGTGAATTATGTTGTTTTGATGCGCTTATAATTTTTTTTTAAGTTGATAAATTTGAGTTTTAGCGGACTGCAAAGAAGCTTAGTTGTTCAAGCTCGAATTTGGTAGAAGATCGAATTTTAGTACGAAAAATGAGTCTGATGCTCGGATACATGTAATTAGTGTTTGTCTAAGCTTATTTGATAGGCGTATGAGCTTATTGAAAACTGAAAAGCCAATAAGCTCATTTTTGTGGCTTGTGAGCTGGCTTGCTTAGTTGAGTTCATAAGCTCAACTTGATAAGCTCATAAGCCATACAAAATGAGCTTTATTACCTTTTCATTTTTTTTATAGGATCGTAAGCCACCAAATAATCTTAGACAAACACTCCCTTAAGTCAACTTTAAGTTTATAGGAGTTGAGTGGTTAATTGAAGTTTGAGTTATAGTGCAAACATGAGCCTGAAAAAAATATAAAAGGTGAGGTTTGAGTTTATGAGAACGGAAGATTGTGTTAAAGTTTAAGTTTTTGTACAAAAACGAGCTTGGGGCATATAACAAGTTAAGTTTGAATTTAGTACAAAAAAGAGCGAAACATATATACCAAGTTGTATAAGAAATTGATTCCAATTTCTATAAAGTCTTTAGAGGTTTATGTATGTGTTAATTTATTTTAAGTTCAGCTAGTTTATTTAACATAGCTTAAGAAAACGTATTCGAGCTGTTGAATTGAGCTTTCTTTATCGAATCTAGACGTGATTGATAATTTTTGAGCTATTTGAGGTCGTGAATTGACCTTGAATCTTGCTGTGGCCAATTTTAAATGGTTATCATCAAGTAATCACACTTTTAAGTCAAGCTTAATCATCCCCACACTCAAACACTGTTATACTTTTATAAATGAATAAAAGAGACTGAGAAGTTAATTAGTGAAGTGCTGATGAATATTCTGATTATGATTGTGCATTCTTACTTTCTTAGTTGCTAATTCTGCCTACTTTTGCTGAGTGTAATGTTTCCTTTCCACTTTTTTGACCTTTTACAATTATTAGGTCTATTCACTCATCAAATGTTATGACCTGAAGGGCTATATACTTTACTAGCAGAAACATATAGCTCTTAATGAGTCTAGCATTCTTTGCAAAATAATCATAACCCTCCCTTCAAAATGGCACTTTTTGTCTAAAGTTGCTCATCTTGCAACTTGTAGTGTTCTTTTGCATTTTAGCAAGAACTATGTATGATGATTTTACAAGTTAATCATTTTGTGATGTTTTATGTAAAGCACCATATCGGACATAGTTTGAAATTCTGGCTAAAATAAATATATTATCCCTTGAACTAAATCTTGGTTGGTATGAAAAGTAAATTGTTTCACCCATTGGCTAAAGCTAAATTATGTGTTTATGCATGTCGACCATAATAACCATTATACTTTTCTTCTCGTTATCATTTTTCATTAAAAAAAGAGTATACTTTGATCTATACCCATTAATTTCGATTGTGGTTTTTATTCTGATTTATGCTTCATTTTTTCTAATTTGTGTTTCAGATGTCAGAGTTACTAAATCAAAAAGCTTCGGTACAAGGAAAAGTGCCTTCAGGGTACTTCAATGCATTATTCGATTTAACTGGAGCATGGTTAAATGATGCTGCAGATGCCAAACATCTTGCGTTTGATGCCTACTTTATCTCCTTATATTATTTGCATCTTACAGCATCTCCTTTAGTACTCCGAGAAAAAGTAAAGAAGGCCGTTCCTACTCATTGGAATCCAGCGTTATTAGCCAGGTAGAAAGAACTTGTAGAATAAATAGTCGTCCTCATGCACTTGCGATAAATCCGTGTTGAAATCTGATCAAAAATAGAAGTGACAGGATGGGCCAGTCGACCGGCCCAAGTAATTCTTTTTTGGGTTGAGACAAGTCATTTTTAGTATCGGTTCAACGTGTTGGGTAAANAAAAAAAAAGAAATGGGTCAAGGGTCAAAAGTCACCTTATTGTTAATTGTTAGTTAATAGAAATAATATCATTATTGTATTCAAATTTAACACTCTAATTGTTAATAGATATTCCTTATATATGTGGAAAAGATAAGATTTTGGGCCGATCTGCCCTACCGTAAAAAATTACCCAATTTGACCTGTACTCGTTTTTACCAGTTACCAAACTGCCCATTTTTCCACATCTGCTGCCATTATATTGTTCTAATGCTTGATTGCTGGTAATAAGAGAGTCCAAAATTGGAGCTGGTTTCTTGTTGATGCTTATTATATATGTATGTGTATGGCAGGTTTATTCAGACTTACGGGACCCACATTATAGTAGGGATGGGTGTTGGAGGTCAAGATGTTATATGTGTTAAACAGAAACCGTCATCTACTATTTCGCCTGCAGATCTTAGAGGATATTTAGAGGATCTTGGAGACTGTCTGTTCTCTGATGGGGCCAGTCCTTCTTTACCTGAAAGAAAATCAAAAGATAGCAAAAAAAAAGTATATTTTCTTTTTAACCGTTATACAATTTGAAAATCAGTCTGTGTTTATACTTTCTCAATATAATTCTGAGATAAATTTTCAGGTTCCAGAAGTTTTTAATCGTATGCTGCAGCCACACACTATGCAGTTTACCAACATCACAGAAACTTCAAGCAAAGATGTAAGTCAGCAAAATACTAAAGGCTTTCAATTGTATGAATTAGCTTAATTCAGATTAAGTTCAAGGATGAAAACAACCTTATCCTAATTTTAACAACTCAAGTATAGATGATTAACTGAATGCCTTAAACTGGAACAGGGACTCACAATTATTGGTTCTAAAAGAGGCGGGGATGTCTTTTCTGATAATCACTCCAAGTGGCTCCAGACAGTGGGTGCTAGCCCTGAAGCAGTACGCTTCAAGTTTGTACCGATTACCTCTCTCCTTAACGGGGTTCCTGGAAGTGGATATCTTAGTCATGCAATCAATTTGTATTTACGCTGTAAGTGATTCAAATTAAGTTAATTACCACCTCTAGTCATGAGTAGATGTGGCAATTTTGACCTATTAGCTGGTAAATCAGTAGTCGCAGGCCATATTATATCTAAGGGTTGAGAAAACGACTTAAATGATATAGTTAGCTTAAAAGGAAGCGTTTTAATTGAATTAAAGTCTGCATGAGTCTACTTTTAATGCGTAAGACCTAAATCATTTTGGTAAATCAGTAGTCGCAGGCCATATTATATCTAAGGGTTGAGAAAACGACTTAAATGATATAGTTAGCTTAAAAGGAAGCGTTTTAATTGAATTAAAGTCTGCATGAGTCTTCTTTTAATGCGTAAGACCTAAATCATTTTATGTTGAAATATTTTAGTTTTTATAATTATATCTGACACACTAATTATTTATGAAAAAAAATAAACTGTTTGGATAAAAGGTTCTTCAGAAACCCCACTCAGGCCAACCATATATATATATATATTTTTTTTCTCTTCTTTCAAATAAGTTTCATCAATTGTTTCTGATTCAACCTTTGTGAAATTCAGACAAGCCTGCACCTGAAGATTTACAGTCTTTCTTGGAATTTCAAGTTCCGAGACAATGGGCACCTCTACATTGCGAGTTACCTCTTCGGCATCAACAAAGAAAGACCTCATACCCTTGGCTTCAGTTCGCTTTTATGGGTCCTAGAATTTATGTTAGTACAACTCAAGTAAGTCAAAAACATTTTTTTTCCTTGAAAAGTCAGTCTTTTCTTCTCTTCATAACGTTATAAATGGTTATTTTTCAGGTATCAAGCAGCAAAAAACCGATTATTGGTCTACGCCTATATTTAGAAGGAAAACAGAACAACAGATTAGCAGTTCACTTAAACCATCTCTCAAGCCTTCCTAATATAATGACATATACAACACCTTCATCTTGTAGACCATGTCAATGGCGAGGTTCTGATGAATATGATCCCAGTTCCCAATTTCTAGAACCAATAAGATGGAAACGTTATTCCAACATATGTTCATCAGTAGTCAAACACGACCCAAACTGGTTACCAGAAGATGGGTCTGGGGGAGTCTTTATTGTAACCGGGGCTCAGCTTGTCACCAAAGGAAAATGGCCCAAAACAATACTACACCTTCGGCTACTTTTCACCCACCTCCCACACTGCAGCATAAGGAAAACCGAATGGGCCGGTGCACCATCAGTGGGCCGAAAGTCCAGTATCTTCACAAACTTGAGTTCTACTTTTACTTTCGGGCATAGGGCAGTTGCTGATGCACCGAAGCAGCTTCCAGCTACATTGAACTCGGGGGTGTATCCTGACGGCCCGCCAGTGCCAATCCGGTCTACTAAAATGAGAAAGTATGTGGACATTGAAGAGGTGAGTCGCGGGTCTCATGATATGCCAGGCCATTGGTTGGTGACTGCGGCTAAGTTGGTGATGGATGGCGGTAAAATCGGTTTACATGTCAAGTTTGCATTATTGGATTATCCTCAGGAAGTTTGATATGATTGTACATAAAGAGTGGCTGAGAGTTTCTTTTATTTATTTATATACACAAAAAGTATTGTACAGAAAGAAATTAAAAGATAGGAGGCTGCATTGAGTTGCTTTATTTGCACTACAGATGTAGTAGTTGTTTTTATGATAGTTATGAGTATATATTATATGCGGGCATAACCATATAACGACGGTGTATTTGAGTTGAGCTTGTTTGTTCTGAAGCTTCATGCGTGTGTAAACTTAGTTTAATTTGGACCAAATTTGTGGCTCAGTAAGCTTATGCAACGCAAACTTGATATTGGTACACCGTAAGTCTGCCCCAATCGCTTGGTGGCCTGGCTTTGATTTTGACTACAAACAGGCGAGACCGAAACATCAAGAGAGTCAAGCTTGACCTTGTATGTCTATACTTGAATTCCAAAAAAGCATAAAATCATTAGCAAATATATGCTTCCATTTATTATGGTAAAAGTGTCTTCTCTTTACACTTTATTATTACTCTACTTTATTACTATAGTTTTGTAACATCATAGTCAACATTAACATACTTTTAACAGACCTTACAAAGCATACAGTCCATCTCATTACAACGGTTGAGGTCGTGTCTGGACAATGTACAATTCTTTACCAACCAAACATCCTTCAACATCCTGAGCGCTCCCAAATTTCTGTTCAAGAAACAAACCCACCGAACCCAGCTTCTGCCCCAACTGTTGCCTAAAAACCGAATTAACAGTCAATGGCTTCTTACTATAGTCAACAGTCAAATGTAACACCTCCCCATCTGCTACACCACCAGCAACCACCATTTCCTCGCTGAAATTAGCAAAAGCCAGTGTCTTAACAACCCCGTCAAATTTCCCGGAAGAAAGCCGCCATGGTGTGCCTCTTGTCCCACTTGCTAACGTCTCCCCGAGCCCTGGTGCAATCTCGGCTTCCACTAAGTTATGGTCATTATCCGTTGGGCTGACAGTGTGGAGTACAAACGAAAGGTCGGGAGAAAGCATTTCTTGAACCAAAACCGCCATTGAAGCTGCTTTTTGTGGGACCCCAGCGAATCTTCTGCTTAAAACCGCTCTTCGGGTGTATAACGAAGCCCATACCCGACAAACGGCATTTCCAAAATTGTCTGGATTTGAAAGGGTAACGTTGGGAATTGAATCGTATAGGCCCGCAGCTGACATTCCGGCTAAATCTTCTACATTAGCACTTGAACGGACGATTAAACGGGCATTATTCTCGAATACTTTTCCTAAGCTTTCAATAATTTTGTTAGGGAGTTGTACAGTGGTGATCAGATTTTGCAGGTCGTTACAGATCCTATCAAGTTCACCACCATCCATTTTGGCTGTTTCAAGCTGTTCCAATAATGATTCAAAAGATTCTGTTGACTGATTTTCTTTTATTGCAAGTTCCATAGTACCGAAAGGAATCACTGCCCCATTAGGGACATTAAAGGATGCTGGAACTCCTTGGTCATTTTTAACTGTATCAAATCAAGAAATCATCTCAGATTTAACAATCAAATTGGTGAATAATAACATAAATTAATTAAAGCTCAAAGAGACAAGTATGTTTACCTTTAGCAGAAACTGCAGCTAGAGATGCTAAGGTTCCACAAGAGGCTGCCTTTGCACCAGAAGTCTGTACATCTGCGTTTGCAAGTGGTATAATGTCGCCCGTGGAAACACCCTTCAAAGAAAGAACTCATTGTTACTAAACATGATTGGAGGTGGCAATTCCGACTTATTTGCAACTTGAGTTAAGTTTCATCTTTATTGGATCATAGGGTTAAGTAAACAAACATAACTAGAAAGGAACCCAAGACCTTCAGTCTAGTGGTTTGTGAGTGGCTCATCAACCAAGATGTTGTGGGTTCAAGTCTCGTTAGAGAAATTGTGAGATATTAATCGTGAGATAGGTGGCTTAAGTGGGTATCAAAACTTCAATATTGTAATCATATACATAACATATAACACATTTAATTTCTTAAAACTAAATAAGAAAGGTGTTATTTGGTTGGGTAACAAGTAAAAATGGATACTTAACCTGCTAACTTTTCCACATCTAAACCGTAACCACCAGAAAGACAGAAATTTACATTAGGGTCAACAGAAGTCATTATGGTACCTGGCTTGAGTAGATGGACTTGTTAACAGACTCCGTTGGAGTCCCATTCGATGAAATTTCCACAGGACTGTCCCTAACACCGTCCTTTACCGATGAAGGACTCACATTGACACCCGATGGGGACGCGTCTAAGCTGCAACACAAAAGAGCCTCAGAAATTTTGTATCTCTTGTATGTGAAAGTTTGAAAAAATAATTTCTTTTTGGGAATTTGTATCATTCTTAGTGAAAACTTAAGTTTGTAAACCTGTATTATAACTAATGAGAAGATAAGTGTTTGGGAGAAAATCTATTTATCCTGTTTGTAAAGACTAACCTCACATATTTCCCCTCGAGCTTTTTGATGTTTTCGATTTTATCATCATCTTCACACGTCACAAATGTAACCTTCTCCTGTGTTATTACAAGAAAAGATCATCCAAAT
Source organism: Artemisia annua (assembly GCA_014162995.1). Classification (NCBI taxonomy): domain Eukaryota; kingdom Viridiplantae; phylum Streptophyta; class Magnoliopsida; order Asterales; family Asteraceae; genus Artemisia; species Artemisia annua. The sequence continues at coordinate 2,719 of LBNU01012644.1, read as the reverse complement.
CAGAATACTAACAAAAATAATTTTCAACCCACTTTTGGGTTATGTTAAATCCCTAACAAGTCAAACGGGTAAAATTAAATATTAGCTAGAAAGGAAATGGGCCGAAAGTAGCCAAATTCTTGTTCTAATGCATTAACCTCTAATTATTTTATCCTGAAAGATTATTAATAAAACTTGGATAACTTATACACAAACAATAAAACTTGGATATGAAGTGCTTCAGGTCAGCCCAACTCGCGGATTTTGTCACCTCTAAGTACAAATGTGGTGATAAAAGAGAAAAAAGATGACTTACTTGTCGGGCCCTGACACCAAGATGAGATAAGTGAGGCAACTCCTGAAGCAGAATGACTCCAACTATGTTATTTCCTGCAGCTGTCACCTGCGGATTTCATAACAGATAAAGTAGACGGTGTAATTGGGACTGATTTGTGAATGGACCATTGATATGTTTCCTTATAGAAATATATACTTAAAAGAGATTTAAGAAAAAAATAACAATTCTCACCTCCTCATCTCCATCGGCTTTGCTGACCATAAGAATTACAGGTCCGTCAACAGATGATGGTAGTATGCCTGGTACTATTCTTTCCACCTGGTAAATTGTTTACAAGATTATATGACAGTAAACAAGAAACATAAAAGCTTTGGCAGATGACCATAGTTTATACAAGTTTGACATAAGTTTCACCTGTATCAAAGTTCCATGAGCCAACCCAGGAACAAGAACATCAAAACCTTGAGATCCAAGTGTGGTCCTAACTGCCTTTAGAAGCATCGTGCAGAGTTTGGAAACCTGAAAAATAATACTATAGACCAAAGAATTAAAATTAAGAAATTAAGAAAGTGTGTTGTGATATGTAAATACTATATAATGTATGGTCCATTATAATCCTAAATCATGAATTGTAATTTGTAGGGACGACAATATTGACCCATTTACTTATGAATGGGTCAATTCAGGTTATATTTTCTATCTAGCAGGATACGACTAATATGTCTCAGAAATTATTCATGTTGACCCTAAACGCATGGGATTCTATTAACATGTCTGAAAAACTATTCGGTATATATGGCATCTTACCCAGCTCGAATCTCTGCTTCGGTGAATGTTCTGACACTATTTTCATGAATTCCAAGAGCTTTGCCCAACATCTACAAGAAGCATAAGAAACTCTAGATTAAATGTGGGTCGTCAAATAGGACAAAACAAGGTACTTCAATTAACTATGTTAGTCTTTTCAAATTTGGGACATTGATTGATATTAAAGTGAATTTACCCCGTGAATCACATTTTCACGAGATTCCATTTTATTACCACAAAGTTCTATGTAAAGTTTATTACGACCTCTCAAATTTCTATAATACCCTACAATGAAAACAAATAATGGAATCCTGTGGACCTTAATCGATACCACCAAGTTATTTGTAATGATGATAACTGGTAAATAGATACTTAGTTACTAATGCTTTCAAAGACGGAGAAGTTTCCTTTTTACTGATGTCCCAAAAAATTGAATGCCGTTTTTAATGGTACCTCTACTTTTGGAGGGAAGATTTGGAGAAGTGCTCCGGAGTATTCATCAATGAGCCTCTTAGATCTATCTAATGTAGCTTTAATCCGTAGAGCCCAAATTGTCTTCCCATCTTCACTCCCTTTTAGAATAAATACAATAGTCGTTAGCAGAAGACAAGTAAACCATATAAATAAAATAGAGTAGAGCTGGAAAGATAGGTGGCTCGGGCGAGTTGGGTAACGGGTCAAACAGGTAGAGTCAAGTCGACCCGAAACACTTTTTTTTTTCTACTTTTTTTCGGAGTATTATAATAATAAAATGATTTTGGAGATTTTATGCATCAAGACTACACTGCAAGCGACTTTCAAGCTGTTCATTTTACATGTTTCCTTTTTAGCTTGTATTTTTCTATTTATAAGTAAATAGGTAGAGTTGCCACCTCAAGAAAAGGATACTAAAGAGAAAAAAGTCACCTTCTTTTTCCGAAAGACCTTTTTCTTGCCATGCAACAAGTTCATTTTCAATTGCTTTACATTCTTCTAACTTCCACCCGGATAACCCTAACTGACGAATGCCGATAACAAGTGCACCAATTGGGTCATTCCATGAGTTTACATTTTTTGGATTGACATTCTCTGCAAGCCATTGAGCCCCACCAGCAGCATCAAGGGCATTCAGATATCTGCGCATATAAATAATACAAACAAAAAGTAAAAGGGACCGTGAATATGGAGAATAAGAACCAAGGAAATAAGACAAGGTAACAGTTACAAAGAACCACTTTCCAGTTAAGATTTAGAACCAAAAAGAAAATCCTAGATGATCATATTGAGCTTTTAGTAGCATGCACACGCACTTAAAAACACACATACCTGCTCATGAGAACAAATGCATAGTCCTCAAGTCCAATCTCAGCAAGACGCCACTGTAAATATGAAGAAAAAGAGAGTGAGGTCTTCTTCCGAATGTGTAACAGCTTAGATTAAAGAAAAACATAGCTAGAAAGTAAATGGACGAGTGAGACGAAAATCGTCAAAAGTGTATCTTTAATGCATACCACGTTCTAAATTGGTTTGTTCAAAATGAATAGATTTTAGGTTATGTAATGATTAATTAAACAATTATTTATTATAAAAAGAAAGAAATTTTTTTAGAGGGTGTTTCAGGTCAACCCGACCCGATCAGATCTTAATAAAAGATTA
>LBNU01012641.1:5022-27210 GCA_014162995.1 Artemisia annua | reverse complement strand
ACAGGTATGTTGTACAAGTAGGTGTTTTGGAAAGTAAGTTAAAGCAGACCAACAGCAAACTTGGGGGTCAAATACATGAACTGACAGAGAGAGTCAAGGATTTGGAAGCTCAACTGGGGAACACAAAGAACAGAAACTTTGTGGTTGATTCAGAGGATGAGTTGGAGATTCCTGCTGAGACTGCAACAAAGGGATCTGCCTCTCTTGATCCTCTTCATATGTTGGCTGATGCTACAGAGGTTGCCCACTCTTCATCTCCAAAACCTACAACTGCTGATACTCCTAAAGAGCAGTCTGGTGCTGCTGATGCAGATGTTCAATTCATGGATATAGATAATGCTGATACTACACCTCAACCTGCTTATGTTTCTGCATCTGCTGAGCCTGCACACCCTTCTTCTCCAAAGATTCATGATACTACACCTCAACCTGCTGATTCTAAGCTGTTTGAAGCTACTGAACATGCTCAAATTCCTGTGGTTGATCAGGATCTTGGTACAGATGAGATTACTAAGGAGGAATTACTTGCCCAAGAGAGACTGTTTGCAGCACATGAGGAATATCAGAGGAGTCAAGCTTTGGCTGAACAAGAACAGGCAAAGATAAATGCAGAAGTTGAAAGAGTACAGGCCTCTTATGTGTCTACCTTACCCCCTGAAAGAAGGAAAGTGCTGGATGCCATGGCATCTGAGTTTGATGAAACTGACTGGATGAATATTGGAGCTCAAATTGCTTCCAATGCTTCTCTTACTCGGGATCTAATGGGTGATAATGCTACCACTGATGACATTGTTGCCTTGCTAAGGAAGAAGAAGAAAGAGGAGGATGCCAAGAAACTCAAAGCTAAATTGGCTAAACCTCCTACCCAAGCTGAACTCACTCATACTATGAGAGTGGTAGTAAAAAATATGAGTCCAGCTGTGTTCAATTCTGGATGGAGTAAAGAAAAGGTTTGGAACATGCCTCATGAGAAACTGGTAAAAACTTATAACTACATTATGTCTATAGGCCAGAAGAGTTCTGTTCAACAGAAACTTGAGGAACCACCTTCTAAAAGGCAGAAGTCTACACATGAGACTATTGCTGAGGCACTCCATTCTACTGAATCTTCTGTTTTACCTGATAAGGGAAAGGCTCCTATGGTTCATACATGACCAGTTACTAGGCAAAGAACTAAGAAGCAAATTTTGGAAGATCAATTAAGTGAGGAAGATATTAAGAAGATGCTGGAAGATGATAAGGTTGATTTTGCTAGGGCTGCAGAGGCTAGAGTTACAACTGGTGTGCCTATGGATGCTGCTCCTTCAGTATCTATTCCTGCTGAAACTCCTTCAGCAGTTCCAGAAACTACTAAACACTCTGTTCCTGTTGAAGCATCAAAAGATGTTTCTACTGAAGCATCTACAGAAGTTCCTGCTGATCCTTCAGTACCTGCCTCAACTCCAGTTAAATCTGAGCCAGATACTACTGATGCATCTTATACTGCTACCAGAAGGAAGACTCAAGGTAGAAAGAGACCTCCTACTAGTTTGGTTACTCCCTTAGATGCTTCAGAATATATTGAGGTTGAAGAAGATGATGGTGAAGATCCTATTCCTCATGTTCCTTTGGTTAGTTGGGAGGTTCATCCTGTTCAATACAAGGATCAGGATATTAATGTTATCCACAGAGCAGATGGGTCAGTTAAATATTTCTCTTTTCTAAGTGAAATTTTAACTTTTGTGGACAGAGNCTGATCAGCAGAAACTTGAGGAACCACCTTCTAAAAGGCAGAAGTCTACACATGAGACTACTGCTGAGACACTCCATTCTACTGAATCTTCTATTTTACCTGATAAGGGAAAGGCTCCTATGGTTCCTACAGGACCAGTTACTAGGCAAAGAACTAAGAAGCAAATTTTGGAAGATCAATTAAGTGAGGAAGCTATTAAGAAGATGCTGGAAGATGATAAGGCTGATTTGGCTAGGGCTGCAGAGGCTAGAGTTACAACTGGTGTGCCTATGGATGCTGATCCTTCAGTGTCTATTCCTGCTGAAACTCCTTCCGCAGTTCCAGACACTACTGAACACTCTGTTCCTGCTGAAACATCAAAAGATGTTCCTACTGAAGCATCTACAGAAGTTCCTGCTGATCCTTCAGTACCTGCCTCAACTCCAGTTAAATCTGAGCCAGATACTACTGATGCATCTTCTACTGCTACAAGAAGGAAGTCTCAAGGTAGAAAGAGGCCTCCTACTAGTTTGGTTACTCCCTTAGATGCTTCAGAATATATTGAGGTTGAGGAAGATGGTTGGGTCTATTAGATTTGATGATACAAAACAAGAAAGAATGAAACATGAAGGACCTAAAGACAATGGAAGAATTCTTCATATAATGAAGAATAAAACATGAAGGACTTGCTTGTAAAAGAAGATTTATTTATTAGTCCTCCGTAGTATTTTGTAAACCCTAAATCTCTATTATATAAAGAGATCAAGGGTTAGGGTTTTAATTCAAGTCTTCCACAATGTAGACGTCTAGTAAAGGTGCGTGTGTGTAACCTAGGCGTAGGAGATAAACGCCTAGGGTTTATTAGTGTTTTAGTTTAGATAACGTGTTCTACTTGATCAAGGTAGAACATGTTAGGTAGTTTGTAATCGTTAGAGAGATTATCAATGAAAAACCTTGTTGATAACATTGATGTTCTTATTTATTATTCCGCTGCATGTTATTCAATGTTATTATTCCTAGATGATTAAAAGGTTTAACAGCCTGGAGCCCGTAACGATCAAGGAGTGCTGGGTTCCTACAAAGATGATGGTGAAGATCCTATTCCTCATGTTCCTTTGGTTAGTTGGGAGGTTCATCCAGTTCAATATAAGGATCAGGATATTAATGTTATCCACAGAGCAGATGGGTCAGTTAAATATTTCTCTTTTCTAAGTGAAATTTTAACTTTTGTGGACAGACAGGATCTGCTGAAGTTGTATTCTTGGGTTACCTCCTATTATAAGAACAAACAACCTACTGGGAGTGGTATGTATTTGAAGGGTGATTTGACTGGGTTGTTTGATTCCAATTTTCATCTTAGTAGAGGTTTTGATGTTTGGATGGGACAGTCAAGATGGGAGGTTTCTAATTGGAAGTTTTATCCTCTACCCAATGTTCATGTCTTGTCTACTGATGCTGGCAAGGTTCTCTACATGTGTGCTGAGATTACCTATCCCATCTCTTTAAGGATTCTGAATCAAATGTTGGAGATGAAGCTGCTAGTTCCTTATGATGTGTGTGGTAATGACATGACTCATGCTTAGCAATTAATTACAGCTATAAGGAGTAGTATTCAGTTCAAAATGGGTATGAAAGCACAGCATGGGGTCACCATTGATGCTTCTTTGGGGTAATTGTTATATATTTTGTTTATTCTTTTATTTTAGTATTAAAAAAAATGTAATANTTAAGGATTCTGAATCAAATGTTGGAGATGAAGCTGCTAGTTCCTTATGATGTGTGTGGTAATGACATGACTCATGCTGAGCAATTGATTACAGCTATAAGGAGTAGTATTCAGTTCAAAATGGGTATGAAAGCACAGCATGGGGTCACCATTGATGCTTCTTTGGGGTAATTGTTGTATATTTTGTTTATTCTTTTATTTTCGTATTAAAAAAAAAAATTTACTAATTGCAGATTTGTTGTATAGTAACTCTGTTGATGGTTATCAACTCACCAGATGTGACTTGTGTCCATTAAAGAGTTGGCTAGTCCAAAGGGTACAGCTTTGGTAAAGACTAATCAAATCTGTTGATGGCTGTGATGATTTACCGAAAATCATAGGGTACTCAACTCACCCATGCTTAATTGCTGAGAGTTGAAATGATCATCAATTCACCATGGATCTTATTCTCTGAATATTCTAAGAATTGACTAGCCCATGAGTATATGGCTTATGGTAAAGGCTGTGGAAATCCATATTGGTTATCAATTCACCAAGGATATCTCCTTTAAGAATTGGCTAGTCCTGAGCAAACGGCTACAGGTAAAGACATCTCAAATCCGTTTATAGTTGATGATTTACTAAAAATCATATGGTTATCAGTGTACCATAGTTTTCAAACTTAAACATTTGGCTACTCCAGTGGTAATGGCTATTGGTACAGAGACATCAAATCCATTATTTTCAATGATTCACCTCTCACAGATGTTCATACATCTGGATGTGATGAGAATAGTATGAAACTAATTTGTTTTGATGTATCAGTTGTCATATGTTGCTGCAAAGATACTGTGTTTCCAGCTTATTCATCATAGAGATGTTATCTTTTTGATTCTTTGCTGCTGATGTTTGAAGTTAATCCTCTAGTGTTCTATGTTTAATGATCTATCAAGAAATCTTGAACTTAACTCTGGTCAAATTCAAGATTAGGGGAGGATTGTTGGGAATTCTGCTGAGTGTGAATTCCTCTGATGGTTGCTGCTGAAGGGAATCTGCTGAAGACCAGATTCTGCTGATAAACTATTACTGCTGAAGACATAGTTCAGCATGTTTAGTTTCTGCGGACTTAATAAAACCGCGTATTATGTAATGTAGTTAGGATATGCATGAGTTATATTAGGAAAAGATAATGCATATCATTTAAAGTTTATAGATTATACGTTTCTTGAGAAACGGTTTAGGTTAGAGTTCTTTCTCTATAAAAGGAACATAAGTTTATGTTCAATGTAACGAACGAGTGTACAAGTTTTCAATATATAATCCATAGAGGATTAAGTGTTCTTAGTATTTATTGTTTATGCTTGTATTTGTTTTCCGCATTAGAGTACAAGCTTTGGAGATTCTCTATTAGAGTGTTTGTGATTACATAGACACTGCTAACGATCAACGAGAGCTACAAGATCTATCAAGGTTATATAGATTCAACATTACTAAACATTTCATGTTAACATTTGTAAGCTACTAACATATACATTTTACAAAGTTTACTTTCTTATTTAAATATTTCTAAATATGGAATAGTACACTTGTTTACATCATCACTTGCATAACACATGTCCTTTCAAGGAAACATTTGTGTAAGAGACATGTTTTATTTTGTTTAGATTCATACTCAAAGATCTCAAAGTTGACTTTGTGAGATCTTGAGAATATTGAGTTAGATTGCGAAGTATTTTGTGCAGGATTTTGTCAGACATGCTGGCAGAACCCTCGGGTATAACGGACGGAACCAAAGGATTGGTTCCGCCGTATCTGTGGGATGGTCTGATCCTTTGCCTATAAATAGCAACCAACTCTTTGAGTTTTTCTCATCACTTACAATCATAACGTATTACATATACTTTCATTTCTCTCTTCTAACTCAAGTTCATTTCATATTTGTGAGCTTTCTTTGTAGAAAGAAGATCACGATTTCACAAGCTTCATCACAACGTTGCAAGACTTGTTAGGATTAGTATTATGTAAGCTTGTAAAGTTTATACACCATTATATTGTATCAAATTGTAGTGATCGGTTAGTATTTTAGTCCTCAAAATACTTAGTGTATCGGGAGTTGTTGTACCCTTGTAAAAGAACTACCGGGAGTGGTTGTACCCTTGTAAAAGAACTCGACATCTAGCTTAGTGTCGGAAATAGGTGTAAGCGACGTGTAAGGTTTTCTCCGCCGGTTAAAGGAGCTTGTTGACTAGTGCAAGAAACTCTCGAGTTGGATACTCGGGGCGTGGAGTAGGGCAAGGAAAAGGAGTCCTTGTAGCCAAACCACGATAAATATTCGTGTTGTGGTTTGATCGTTTCTCACTTTTATTCTTGCATATTATTTATTGCTTATTTGTTTAGTTGTCGATTACACGTACAAGTTTTTCAAGAAAATCAAGATAAAAACCGGTAAACTATTCAACCCCCTTCTAGTTTTCCACAATATATGTTATCATGCTCATTCTTATTTATAGGGCATATAATGTCTACCCATTAGTAATTACATTTTTTCTATGTGTTTCACATCTTACTATAACTTTCACCCGTCAACCCTTGTTGACCATTTCATTATCTTTACTATTACCTATTTAGCCTATTTGGCTATTTATACTTATAAGCCCATACTTGCTTTTATTCTATAACGTTATCTTTTATTTCATCTTTTACATGTCAAACATGTAGTTTTCATTCTATAACTTCCTCTAAGGCACCATGCCTCAACTAGTCATAAGTTTCATATTATTTGACACGTAACAAATGATGCGTCATCATTCAATCATGTCTTCACTACATTATGCTATAACACACACTTATTATCTCTACATTCAAATTTAACATCAACCACTTTACTTTTCTGTTAACCCGTCTCTAATACCCGCTTCCTATCGCTCAACAACTATTAAACATATAATAGGACCATACGTTGGTCATTAATGACACACAAGTCGTGCATATCCATTTATCAAGCTTACTATAACTTATTATACAATTCATCACATCTAATATATCATACTATTGTTACTATAATATGTATTCACATAATCATATAACAATCACTAACACTATCCAAAGTGCACAGTGATCAAATCACTAAATGCATCAAGTTCACCATGGACTTATGCCATATACTTACCAATACTGTAAAACATTTATACAACACTTAGCATCCTTAGTCCACGTAAAGCATTATAAAATGCATCCTATAACTTAAACATTTGCCCTTCCACATTACTTACACTTACGGGCAACACATCTACGAGTGATCTAAGTTTAGGCAACCTAAAAGGAAACCTATTCACTTAAATCGAAGCTTTGATACCAAGTTGTTACGCCCCGTGCCCGATTTGACCGAAATTTAAAACTTTTTACGCGGAAACGCTTTGACTATAATAGACTCTCTGTTACACTTTTATAAAACGACAAGATTCTATTACAAATTATCCCTTGGAAATTCTTTTAAAAGATACTAGACTCAATTACCTTTAAAACGATAGGTGGCACGACCACCAATGACTTACGATTTGCTTTGTACCACATTTAGAAAATTACCAAATCTGAATTGCTAAACCGATACGCCGTATCCCAAAAAGTGATATGCCGTATCAAGTGATACGCCATATCCCCAAAAAGAGATACGCTGTACCACCTCTGAAACTGATAAACAATATCTCCAAAATGAGATACACCATATCTACCCATCTGTTACAGAAACATTTGCATAAAACCTGCATAAACTCAACACTCACCCAAAATTTATTTTGACCTTAATACAACACTATAACTTATAAAAAAACACTCATTTAACATTCAAAACTATAACAAACTATAATACATGGCAAATGACCTGTTTGACTCCAAAATGGGTACGAATAGACACTAATTCAAACACTCCTTTAAATATACATATACGCTTTAATCACTTTACTATAACCACGATTGACAATTACAATACTTTAAAACCATTCTATAACATACCATTGAGACCCAAATGACTATAAAAACATAATATAAACTTTGACACATGACTTTATCTTTAACAAATGACTCACGACACATCGAGGGATCCAACCTTGATTCGAGATCGGCATCTAATACTAAGCTCTAACATAATCCAACACTCTTCCACTACACACTTCTAAACCTTAAGCATTAGTCCATGTACTTACCTTAGCATCTCCACGAAAACCTACAAAACATTGTTAGCTATAACGGTAAGCGATAACGCTTAGTAAGTAGCTAGGTTAGTGCATGATAATAGTTAATCCACATATATGCAATATGAACATTAACGATGCATTAACATCTATAACGTAATACTATAACACACATATAGCACATATAATCATAAGCTCATACCTTGGTCCTTCTAATCCATAGCTAACACTTAACCATTCCACTAATCAAGTCTCCTTAATCCAAATATTCCTAAGCAACTATAACCATTCTTAGCACCTTCATTCAATATCACATAATATGCAAAGTTCATATTAACAATTAATAACCGCAGATACGTACCTTAGCCTCCAGCTAAGTTACCAAACATCCATAATCATCATCATCATCTTCCTTATTAGCATCCTAATCAATAATAATCATGAACATGAACATATAATTCAACAACTATAACAAATATACTATAACAATGGTTTATATAACCATTTGCTTATTTCTTAACACCCATAATCATCATATAACCACATATGATGAAGAACCCATGAAATCATTAACATTAAAAACCATATAAAACCCCTTTTATAATTACTATAACCTTTAATTATCTTTAAACCATCTTTACCCAACTACCCCAATTAGGGTTCATAAACCCTATTTTCTAATGATGTAAATTAACACTAATTAAGCATCATACCTTGTGAAGAATCAAGCTTAGGAAATTATCTCTTGAATCACAATATATAACCCATCATCAAATCATCCTCACTAGCTCCATCTCTCCCTATTTTCTCTCTTGGTTCGCACTATCAAAACACACAGGAAACTTGTGGAAATGTCCAGAAGTCCTGCTTATATAAAATAAGTGATGACTCAGCTTAAAGGGCAAATTAGTCAATTCTGCTCATTTAAGGTCGATACACCGTATCTATCTTTTAGATACTTTGTATCTATATTTTAGATACTTCGTATCTATATTTTAGATACTCCGTATCGACTGATACTCTATATCTATATTCAGGATACTCCATATCCAAGCCTATCTAATACACCATATCACAATTCTAAATACTCCATATCCAAGCCTATCTCATTACACCATATCAAAGTTGGTAGACCCAAAACCATTTTCCATAATACATAAGTCCACACACTTATACTTAGTCAAACTCATCTAGAGTTATACCCGGTTTAAAATGGGATTCGGGTGTAACACCATCATCCAAGTCTTGGTTCTGGATCTTCAATCACTGAGTACCGCCTCAGGTTGTGATGAGTCTTTTCTTTTCAGCCTCTGAAGAACATCTTGTGGATGAGTCCCTAATGACTGAGGATCACTTCCTCACGACTGCTTCATTAGGACATAATAAATGCTTAGGGTATTTTTCATTCAAATACTATACAAGGGGTAATTTAGGTACTGAACTGACCCGAATCTCCCCCTATTTGAATAGAAAAATAGCATAACTTTGAATAGCAGTAAGTAAGCATAGGCTTCTTCTTACATACTATTTTACAACAGAGTAAATAATATACAATTAACTACAAACTCTTTGTTTTTGAAGTTGAAAAAAAAAACTTTAAGACTTTAAACATTTAAATTCAGTAAACTTTTTAATGTAAGGTTTAAATATAATGGGGTCAAAGTCTTCATAAGTCCAGCAACATGGTTTAGAACTCAAGGTTCGGGTTCAGTACCCGGTTCAGTCACCAGGGGTTCAGTGTCATAAGTAGTTCAGTGACTGGGTTCATTGAGTTACGTTTAACATCTCAGGTTCAGGATCTGTTAAGAGAACCTTAACAATATTTTCAGTGACACAGATTCATGAAGTGGTTTTTACCACTGTTATACAGATACTAACTCTCAATCTCAGATTCCATATCACTCCCTTATTTAAAGTCTATTCCCAGATATGAGTTACACTTCTACTTCTATTTCACTCCCTAGTTGTAACACCCGACATTTTATAAGTTTTAGAAATAAACTTTTATATTAATATTAGAAATTAGAGGGGACCAAATGATAGTATTTTATGAAGATAAGGACTTAGAGTGCTAAATAGTTAACTAAAATGAATAACGATGCAAGAGATTTAACGACATGAACTAACGACTGTTAAATAGGTAAAATTACCATTTTACCCTTAAGTATTATTCATCCTATAACTCAGAAAATTATCATAAAAATACACGTATTGTGTGTGTTGGCTGGAACGTGGCATTATCATTACTTTTAGGAGGGAAAATGTCACACCCCAAAAATGGCGCAGCGGAATGGCATTTACGGGGTATGACTTCATAGTCAGGAACACAAGGCGTCAAAATAGAGAAACACTAGATGTATTCGTCACAATACAAGTCAAGTTACAACAATACCAAGAGTCGGGTGAAAATATGCCATAATAAATAAGTTCACAAAATGATCAAGTCTTAAGGTAATAAGTTGTATGCATAAGTCTTCGGGAACTCAGTCCAGAAGGGTCTTGTCTTATGTCTGCTAGGCCAGGCCAATACTCAACCTCCTAATCCAACCTCATTCTTAACACCTGAAAATGGATACTCGAAAACATAAACATAAAGTTGGTGAGCTCGTAGGTTTAAGTATTAAACCACAAAGCTGTGAATAACATAGCGTAGGACAATAGTGAGCAAGATATACGAATATATGCATCTAAAAGGAAAACACGTTGTTAGCGACAACTGAACCTGCCAATAGTGTTACACACGTGTTGCCAAAAGTGGGGAGCTACCCCAGATAGTATCAATCGTTTCGGCTCCTACACGGAGTTAACAGTTTCGCATATATGAAGTACAATTTAATTGTCACAAAGGGTCACATATTGCAATCAAACACACATATTGTCCAAAAACATGAAACAGTGTAGCACAACATGAAATCAGTTAGAAACCATTTGAGTACCATATTCCCCTAAGGAAAAACATGTAAAAAAAGGGGCTACGAAAACTCACCGTAAGCAATCAATGTAAGTCAAGGATATCAGGAAGTGAAATGAGTTTTCAAGCGTGAAAAACTCTACGGCAACCTAGAAATATATAATTTGTCTTAGGGATATGTGATGTGTAATGTATGCATTTTATAAAATAGTTTATCACCCATATATGTTTGTAATGTTATTTAGTAGCAAAAATATAATTTCGCCGAAATATATCATTTATTGAAAAATCATTGTAAACAACTATATGTTTTTCAAGTATTCAAGTCCTTATAATTAACTAGCTTCATGACCCGGCCGATGGCCGGTTACACTTCATAAACTTGTTTTACATGTCACACCCCCAAAAAGTGGTTTGCAGCGGAAAATAATGTTATTGGGGTGCAACTCAATTAGTATCACAACACAAGTGCAAAGAACAGTTTTCATTTCAATCATTTCGAATAAAATCGTTTAAACAAAATGTTAAGTTTACATTGTTAAAAGTGATGCGGAATTAGGCCCTTTAAGATATAGTTTAAAACGGTCCCTGTATAAATATCAGAGTCTTCTATGACCATGCCATGCCCTGCCAAAGCCTCCAGTAGCGTGCCATTGAATAAACCTGAAAATACATGCTAAAGTGTCAACACGAGGTTGGTGAGTTCATAGAGTTTAATGAAAATGAATGTATGTAAAGCTCTTGAATGAAATTTTCCTCAGCAAAGGCATTGTAAATCCACTCAGTTCCAAGCCCCGCCCATGTGTTGTCTACGCTAACCAACTCCAAATCAGATAGTTCTATGACTTTCTTAGCAACAGGATGTGACGAGGTAGTACCATTAACAATGGAAGCAAACGAACGTGATGGGTTAACTTCTTGGTTGTTCCTAATGTTATTGGGTGTAGGTTCATTACGTGATGGATAACCATTGCTACGTGGAGGCAATACAGGTTTATATGCAGGTCCATGGTTAACAGCTTTAGTTCTCTGAAATCTTGCTACCGCGACAAACACATGATGGTTACCAATCCAAATGTTCGCGAGGGATTTGGCAAACTGTTCCTCATTCGTAATTCCAAGGAATCTAACAAAACCAAAACGTTTACCGACCTTAGAAGGTTTCTTCACGATGTAGGAATCAACGATACGTCCAAATGGTGCACAAATCTTCCACAAATCTCGAGCCTCGATATGATTTGGGAAGTTAGTGATATAGAACGACGATGCTTGTTTTTCCACAGCTTTATGAAAGGGGTTCTCAATTCGTTTCTCCACTGGGTTCTTACCTCTGAACAACCATGTCCAACCATCACCATCTACAGCCGACGATTGCTTACCCATGCTGAAATTCAACTTCTAGAAGATGGAAAGTTAGCTGAAAAAAATTTGGGGAGAATTTTTGTAGAAAAATGATGACTTTAGGCAAGAAAATGTGGGAATATGTGGTTGAGGCAATATGTCGAACAGGTGGTGTGCATATGAAAAAGTTTAATATTTTGGAGATAAATAAGATTTATTATATATATAGCATGAGTTGAAGCAGATGTAGGGTGAGATGGAGAAGTTGGGTAATGGTAGATCACGGTGGTGAAACATTCATTGAGGATTGAAGATACATCTTAGTTTGTTGATACTCATGGTTGGTTTAGAAGATTCGTTGGGTGGGTTCTGAGGTTACGTGATGGATGAGCTTAATCAATGGAGTGACACCTAGCTTCTAAATGGTTTACTTCATCATATTATATTTACATTTGCGTGTGGGGCGAATAAGAAATAAGAGTGTGTCAATCAATTCTCATAAAAAAACACGGGTGTGTTTGGGAGAGGGCTTATTGGGGCTTACAGAGGCTTAAACTTTTAAAATAAGCCGACTTGTATAATAAGTGTCGTTTGACGTTGAGGGTTATGGAGGCTTTTAAAACTATAAGCCCTAGCCCAATAAAAGGGGTTAAAAATTTTAGACAGGGGCTTCTAAACTATTAATTACCTAGTTACCCATAAAAATATCAAACATATACTATAAATTTATTTAATTATGTCTTTTATAGTAATTTAGCAATAATAAGCTCAAGCTAATTTATCAAATAAGTTTATAAAAATACAAATATCAGTTTCGGCTTATAATATAAGCCTCAGCCCCATCCTCAGCCCCAGCTCATTTCGTCAAACATACCCTTAGTGTGTGTTTGTGACCGAGCTTATACGAGCCTATAAGAATTTGGACACATATAATAACTTTTGTTGTCATATAGGCTTATATATGACATAACTTTTGTTGTCATATAAGTTTATTTATGAGTAATAAGCTTCCATAAGCTCAAGCTAGTGTAAATGATATGAGTAAACTTATAGTTAATAAAATTACTTAAATATTGCTGAAAAAATTATAGATGAACACTCAAAAGTTGGAATATATGCAATATTCTTTTATGTTTTTCTATGATATTTTACAATAATGTTGCAAAAAAGGTGTACAAGACTGATTAATCACGCTACTCGGCTAACAACCTGTTCGATTTGTTCAAATCGTCAATAGTAATTACCGGTGGTCAATGGTGGTCACCGGTGGTCAAACATATTGAAAACCTGCAAATCTTGCTGGATATATTATAAACACGTCGGAAACTTGTTTTAACCACTTATAGTAGTTGTTTATATCTATTACAAGTTGTTGGTATAAGGCAAATGTTACCTTAAATACCTAACTCATCGGAAATAACCAAAACTCGTTGGAAATTTCAATCCGATTAATCACTTATTAATCCCGCCTAGACCACTTGCAAGCTACAAAAGGGTCGACCGACCGACTACCGGTTCACAATTTTTTTAACCTTGTTTTACAATGATAAGCTCTAGCTCCAACTAATTACCAAGCACCTCTCTGAAAATAAAAACTCTACCTTCATATATAAATAAATAAATTATATATGTACTAAAAACAACTAGCAAGAATAAAGAATTACAACTTCATTAACATGACACACCATACCAATGATGACAGCACCGACAAATGATTCTACATTTACGATACCAAATTTATAACAATGTGTACCGAAAGAGACCTAAGAAAATGAAATTTCCAAATAATAAGGTAATTATGTGACATATAAACCTACCAAACACAATATGATTATGGGCAATCACTTGGTAAAAATCATGGAACGAGTTACAAACCAACCACGGCTTTGACACTTGAGGCATAACTCGCTATAAGTTCAAATGAAACACCTCATGGGCAAAAAATAAGTGGTGACATTGCAAAATATAGTAACAATTGCCTAAGGAAAAAAACTCACAGAAAACCGAACTCAAATCCATTGCAGGTGTAAATTAAGGTGGGTAATAGGAAAGTTTGCAAAAAGCCTCATTTAGATGAATTGTCCTTCAGATAAAAGGTTTGCATGTTCTACTTTATATTTAGATTGATTTTTACTGTGGTACACAAGACAGCCTCATATCTTCGAAATCCACGGGATGACCTAGTTGAGAGTCGATACGCATCAGTAACTCGATAAACCATGTTGTGGTTCACAACCTGTGATTGTATAACACGAAGATGATATCATTAGCATGGCCCGGTTAGTTTTGGTATCACCTTGATTCTAATGTTTTCTCAGGTCATTTTTTTTATGTTTTATCAATATGGCACAGTATCCCCAGATACACATGATGTCCTTTTGTGACAGTGTTCGGAAACAATCTACAATGCTAAAGCGTTTAACATAGATATTTAAAAGGAATAACAAGATGCTACATCAACATAGCAAGATGCTTTGATGCTTTTTTCTAACGACATAGATATTTAAAAGGAATAGCAAGATGCTATGTGATTAAGACAAAAGTTCAATGCGAAACAATAATTATCTAAAGATCAAATCAAGAGATCTCAACCACCCATTTATTTTAAATCTAAAGGTCTAGATTAATTATGATTTTAATCTAGCTAATTACTCAAGGGCACTTTTGTAATATCAATTAAAACTAACACACGTACAGTGGTAGACCCTCCTCATTTATTCATTTAATTCAGTTCCTCATTTTATTGACACTCTCTCATTTACTCTCACCAACAATGGTTGTAAAAACTGTTGTAGAAAGTACTTTTTATTTCCCAAACGGCGTCGCTTTGCGGTGGATGGGTTTACGTGTGACACGTGGAGGGGATGTGAGGCGTGAGGAGATGGGTTTGGGGATGCCGTCGAGATAGAAGATGAAGATGAAGTAGATGCGGGAGGCGGTGATTGCGATGAGGAAGAAGTTGGTGGAGATGAAGTTTTTGAGGAGGGTTGCGGGGGTGTTTGGATGTGGAGGTGGAGGTGGAGGGGAGGAGGGAACGACGGGTGTTGGAGGAGGAGAAGGCCATCGGAGATTGGGATTGGATCTCGGTGGGGAGTTGGGACTGGTGAGTGTTGGTTGAAGATTGTACTATTTACATACATAATTAATTGAAAAATGGAAGTGGGTGGTGTTGTAAAAGATTGTCGAACAGATAGATGAACATGGAAATTTTAATGTTTTTGATGATGAAACTGTTAGTTTTATTTAGGGTTTCTTGTCTCCACGATTTAAAACATATAATTTCACTTTTTAGCTTTATCCAAAATATTGTAGCAGTGATTAAGATGACTCACATGCTCTTAAATTATACTCCCTCCGTCCCAAAATATAAGTCCGTTTTGACTTTTCAAAAGTCTTTCTACTCCAACTTTGACTTTAGTTATTCTTTTTCGTGTTATATAATACTTGAAGCAACATATATAAATATGTTTGTGTTTTAAATGTATATTCATCGATATACTTTTCATCAAGTATTACATAACACGAAAAGAAATAATTAAGGTCAAAGTCGGAAACCAAAGACTTTGAAAATTCTAAAATGGACTTATATTTTGGGACGGAGGGAGTACTCAGCATCTTGTTTTTTTGAATAGAAAAGGCAACGTGGTTTCTCACTTTACAAAATGATAGTCAACTGTGTGTGGTGTGGTTTTGAATCGTGTGACAAGTGAATTATGGTCATATTTTGAAATAAAGATTTTGGACTAATGAATTTTTTGGTTTGATGTGTAATAAGTATTATGGTTTGATGTGTTAGGTATACTTTATATTGGAGAAAAAAAGAAAATTATACAAACTTTTAGAATATGATATGCTAACTACATGAACAACTTTTATTACCCATGTGATAATTAAAAATATTTGTTTAGTTTTTTTATGTTGTGTGCATTTTTTGGACAATTTATCATATACTAAAATAATAAATAAATCTCATGTGATGCACCAAAGAATCCCATTGAATTTCACAATGAATCCTATGGGATTCACAATGAATCCCTTGTAATTTCATACAGAATTCCATGGGATGTACCAAAGAATCCCATGGGATTCATACTGAATCCCATGTGATTTCACACAGAATCCTTTGTGATATATCGACAAGATAAATCATACAGAATCCCATATGATTTCATACAAAATCCCTTGAGATTCATACAGAATCTCATGTGATTTTGTACTTACAGTTTATATAAAGTAAAATGAAATTCCTATGGGATTTACAAATCACTTGTGACTTTTTAAAAATAACAAATCACAAGTGATTTTTTTACGAATCCCGTGGGATTTTTCTGGACGGAATTTTGAAAAAAAAAAATTCGTCGAAAGTATATAACAATGCATATCTATAGAAAGATAATTTTTTTCTCGTCGCGATGGTGTATTTTTCGTAGCTTGAAGAGTTACCGTTTGCAAGATATGTTGTTTTTATAAAAAAGGTAGAAAGTGGGTTTTTATATTAAATGAGCTAAAATGCCAATTTTGCCCTCCCTTTGTTATTTTTTGATTTAATCTTAGCCATTAGATGAAAGGTGGATGGATGGTCGAGATTAACTTATTTGTTTTTTAAGTGATACTTGTTTTGCATAGATCTCACCTCATGTGATTAATAGTAACAAAGTTTGATGACTGTTCCAATTAAGTCACTCAAACTTTAAGTTAATCACAAAAACCATCCAAGTTTCAATATTGTTTCATTATTGTGTAATTGTTAAAAAAAATAAAAACTATATTTAAGATATTCATATGTGCATTGCTTGGTTGTACTGTAACAATAAATAACCACCCCTTAAATTTTACTAACCCCGACCAACTTAATGTACAACCAACTTATACACAGATGAAAAGAGATATATGCCATAAAATAATAACCAAGTTTGAAAAGTGTTTCATTTTAGGCACTCAAACATAAAAATTATACAACAGTAGAACACTATTGAAACTTTGAGTGACTAAAATGGAACACTTTTCAAACTTGATTATTATTTCATAATCAAAAAAAGTTACACTTACTAAGTTGAAATAAAACTGAAAGTTGGCTACTATTTCATGATTTTCCCTTTACTTAATTGCTTAAGTTTATTGTTTTCGGTCATCAAATATTATTACTATTGGGACAGTCATTAAATATTATGGTTTGTCGTTCATGAAATAGTAACCAACTATTGTCGGTGCCCTTAACCTGGCTTCATTGGTGCTCGGCCTTAGGACTCGTGGATTAGGCACCCGATGTTAGACATAAAGATTAAAACATGTAAGTTAGCATAAATGATCTTCAATATAGTGACCGCTTGAGAAGAGTAGGTTTCACTATGACCTTAGGTTACCGCAGATAAATCGTATAAATTAGTTGACACCACTTTATGCGTGATTGTAACTGATTAGATGGATAAATTGCTTCAGGGATATAGATTTTTGTCATAGAACTAGGTAACCGTGATCACCGGGCCTAGTTTAATATCGATAAGCCTGAGGTCGCTAAATAAATCATTAGGTCATTGAACTTATAAACGGATCAATGAAAATGTAGTAGGATTAATATACTTTTATTGTTTTAGTATTTTAATTAATCTCAAAAGCAAAACCCTCTTTAAATCTGTAGGAAATTCACTAGGTTAGCTATTAAGTTCATCTACTCCTTGCGAACCATTCGTACTTACCAAACTAGCTAGGATTAATGGGTACACTATGTTTTTCATTTGAGATATGTACTCTTTTTTCCTTCATCAAGGTTTTTCTCACTGGCTTGTTCTTGAGAAGGTTTTTTTAAGGAGGCGGTCTTACTTGGTTATCTTGTGCTCCCTTGTTTATTATGGCGAGGGGTCTTTGCAACAACTTGGAGTGATTCATGTTAGTTCCAAGAGGAGGTGTCATGGATTTTGACTACATATTATCTTTTGTTATTGGTCATGTAGTAGGTAGTTACTGTTCGTTGTGTTTATTGCATGTCATAAACATTTTTTTAGTTGAATATTAAGTTTTTGCGTGAAGTTAATGTAATACTTTGTCATATTTCATTTTGTACTTAACTTTTGGTGATTAATACATTTTACTGGAGTAACTGTTTACTCAAAAAAAAAATCGAATACACTACCCGTCAGTGTTAGGTGCTGTTTTTTTTATTAAGAGGCTCTGAATCTGATTCGTACATTTGAATCTGAATCTGAGGCGGAAATGTCTGAATCTGAATCAAATAATATTGTTGTTTTTTTAAGAAAACATCATAATATTTATTAGTTCAACTAGAGGCATTAAAATGATCTTTTCACGTTTGATCCATTTAGATGTTTTTAGCTCCTCTGTCTGTCTCGAGACTAAAATAAAAAACAAACACACTTAAAGCTCTAATTGACTAAGAACTTTAGACTATTAAGGCTGGGCACAGTGGCCCTGAAAAAGTCGATCGAGCATGTGTCATGACCGATTTGCAAATCGGTTGCCTCCATTGTGAGGCCAAGGTTGAATATCGGTCAAATGTTGACAAAAGTCCCAATCGGTTGAAAATACAACCGATATTAAATACATGTGTGAACGTTTGAAAGTTAAATAAAATCCAAAAAACAAAGTTACCGTTTGACATATTAAAAAAAAATAAAACTTTACCACGTACATGCTATAAATACCAACATCAAACACACTTCCAAACACACAATTTCAAACAACTTCTCATCCATATTCACCATGTCTTACGAGCTATTGTTTGGTTCTTCGTCTTCCGAGGATGATGAAGTTATGAGTGAGTTTACGGAGTTTGTAGAGTTTGCGGAGTTTGCTTGGAACGCTTATCAAGCATACCAGCCAAAAGTTTCACGAAGGTACATTCCTAGGGATAATGGCGGTGCTGATAATCGTTTAGTGGCGGCATACTTCTCTGAAACTCCGCAGTTCAACGAAAGAACATTCCGTCAGCAGTTCCGAATGAGCCGAAAACTATTCACACAAATTGTTCGAGAGGTAACCGATTATTCTCCTTATTTTCAACAAACTAATGATTGTAGGGGCGTACCTAGTATTAGCCCATTGGTCAAGTGTACTGCGGCCATTCGTCAATTGGGATACGCGGTCGTTCCTGATTCTTTTGACGAGAATCTGGCAGTGGCCGCAATAACAGCCCGTGAATGTCTCTGTAAGTTTTGCAATGTTATCATGGAGTTATATGGTGCTGAGTATTTGCGAAAGCCCACGTATTCTGACCTTGAAAGATTATATGCTCATCACGAGCATAAGCATGGGTTCCGGGATGATGGGAAGCAATGATTGTACAAGTTGGGAGTGGGAGAATTGCCCAAATGGTTTGAGAGGTCAATATGCTAGGGGTAATCACGGGCCACATCCATTCATTTTATTGGAAGCGGTCGCCTCCCAAGATTTATGGATTTGACATGCGTTCTTTGGTATCTCCGAGATGAATAACGACGTTAACGTTTTACATCGTTCCCCTGTCTTCAATGATATCAGATATGAGAGAGCACCAGGCCTTGAATTCAAGGCTAACGATGTACAATATAAAAGGGGATATTATCTTACTGACGAGATATATCCACAATGGTCCGTTCTTATTAAGTCTATTTCAAATCCTCCCACGGGTGATGAAAAAAGAGTATTGTACAAGAGGAAGCACGAAGCAGCAAGAAAAGATGTGGAACGAGCGTTTGGTGTGTTGAAGAAGAAGTGAAAAATGCTTAAAGTTCCGGCTCGAGGGCTGTATAAAAAGGATCTCCGAGATATTATATATATATGTATCATATTACATAATATGATCATTCAACACAAGCAGTGGGCGATATGTCCTACATGGTTCGAAGATGAGGTTCACCAACCACACGATCCCTTAAGAACATCTGAAGAATCTTTAGTAGTTACTCAGGAGATCGAGAACGCATCAACTCATCTACACTTAAAATCTAATTTGATCGAACACATTTGGAGATATTGTAGACATCATCAGCTCAATCAAGACGAAGATGGTATTGATGATGACGATGATGAAGACGATGAGGAATTTCTGTGATATTTTTAATTTTATTTCAATAATTTACGTAATATTTATTTGATTTAGTATTGTAATGTTTTTTATTTTTAATGAAATTTAAATTTGTTTTTTAAAATGTTTGATTAAAAAAAATGAGTCACCACTGTGGCACTTGAGTCATGTGTGGTCGCTGGAGAGAGAAAGCTGACGTGACAGCCAAAAAGTTAGATGAATATGGGTCACTCGTGCCTAAGAGGTTGTTAAGATTTTTTTAAAGAAAACAAATACCACCTTGGTATGTACTGTAAGACTAAGGATCAAATGAGAAGAATCTTTAAAATAAGAAGGATGAGAAATAACTATAACTACACATTAGAGATGCATCAACTTGAATTAGATGCATCCCTAATCTTTTAGATGCATCATAATATATTTGCTAGCTAAAAATGAGATGCATAAACATATATTAGATGCATTTCATCAAGTTAGATGAATCCTATGTATTTTTCATCCTCTGCAGGTCAAATTTGTTGCTAGTACTACTTTGCTTCGTTTTCACTTCAAAATCACTTTTGAAACTAATTGTGATGCATCTAAATGAATAGAGATGCATCTAATTCAAGTCGATGCATCTCAAATACGCGTTTATAGTTATTTCTCATTCTTCTCATTTTGAGTTTTCTTCTCACTAGATCCTTGCCCTGTACAGTAATAGAAAAGTGTGCAATCATAAAAACCGTTTTAACTAGAACGCCATTATTGAACGAACCAATAAATTCTTCATCAATAGAAAAAACTTTAACCACATTCTCCACAGGGGACCTCACCCAAAAGGCCAAACAAAACCATAAAACCAAAACTGAAATTTTCATTTGCAAACAACAAAAATGAAAACACTAATAAGATTCATTTCCATCACAACCTTAACAACAAGAAACACAAAACACCCATCATTAAAACAACACAATCTCATAATCCATAACCACATCACAACAAGATCATATTCCAATGAGAAACAAAAACAACCCATTTCAATAGCACCAACAGTGTCATCACCATCACCATCACCAGATGGTGTATCAGCCATTGATGCAGGGACATCTATGCGAAAACCCATTAGTTTATGGCCAGGAATGTACCATTCTCCAGTTACTAATGCTCTTTGGCAAGCCAGGAATGTTATTTTCGACAATGCGGGTAGTTGTGATGGAAATGGGGTGGTAAATAAGAGTCCGGGTGATAGCCGGACTACGATTTTGTATCCGTTTTCTACGGATTATATATTGCGAGAGCAGTATCGAAATCCGTGGAATGGGATAAGAGTTGGCAAGTTGCTTGAGGATCTTGATGCTCTTGCTGGCACTATTTCCTTTAAAGTATCTTCCTTTCTATGTTTTCCTTCATTTGATTATATTCTGCGTCCCAAAATAAATGCCCACGTTACTATTTTAGCGACTTGTTAAGTTAAATGTCCACTTTTCGACGTTTTATTTCCATAATGGATAGTTATTTTGGGGCGGAGAAAGCATCTATTTATTGTGTTTTGGTATAGTAGATACAGATTTTGAGGTGTTTGGGATCGGTTGCATATTAGTAATTTTTTTGTTGCACTTAGATATAGTTGATATAAGCGAATAGTTTTGGGAGTGTTTGGATTACTTACGGCATTTGCTAATTGCAACTAAATGAGAATACTTGAGGATTTTTGGGAATTGGGATTGCTTATTATTTACTTGCAGCGTTATGATATAGCAAGATAAGTAGTTTTGAGGGTGTTTGAGTTAGTTGAAAAACTGTTTAATGAGTATTCGTGGGTTAATGAAAAGGGTGTTTAGAATTTGTTTTTCTATATGCTTGTTTAGTTATTTTTAAGTGTTTAAAATATAACCGCTTATCCGCTAATTTTGTGTAAATAAGCACTTAAATATAAGTAGGTACTACATGCTTAATATTTAAAACAGATGAGCTACCCTCTTGAGCTGTTTGAAGTTGCATAGTACAATCTGCTCATGTTAAAGTGCAATAAGCACTTTTAATTAGCAATTTCAAACACCTCTTAATGTGATTGATTTGGTAAAATCTTGATCCTGAATCTTTTTGACGACATTGTGAACCAGCATTGCTTCAATCATGCTGGTATGGCTGATTCGTTGTTGCTAGTGACGGCTTCTGTGGACAAAATGGTTATCAAAAAACCGATTTTGGTCGATAATGATTTGAAGATACTAGGAGCTGTTACATGGGTTGGTCGATCGTCCATGGAGATTCAATTAGAAGTCATTCAGTCCACTGAAGGTATAAACTTCTGGCTGATCTTTGGTT
>LBNU01012634.1:55152-86218 GCA_014162995.1 Artemisia annua | reverse complement strand
TATATATATATATATATATATATATATATATATATATATATATAAAACTATACAAAGAAAAGTTTTGACTGTGAAAAAAAACTTACTAGAATAAGCTTAAATAAGCACAAACACAAGAACAATTAAAGAGATTTAGCTAAAAAAAAAGTAAATTGCACAAAACGGATTGAACACAATATAAAGTAAACAAGAACTTTTATTAAATTTAAAGCTTTATTACATTAAGAGAACATTAGAACATTACAGAAAACATGAACTTTAACCATAATTTATGACCTAAAATCCTACACGGCTGCAAAATGAGGAGAAGGCTTCCTTATATAGATGAGCAGGGTGAGGAAGCTAGGGTTTTGTAGAAGCTCCCAGAAGCACTCTCCTTAACCCTTGGATTAGATATGTTGTCATTCCATCAAATTTGGACCATTGGATTGCGTGCCCTTGTCATCTCAACCAATCATAGAAGCTGGGTTTGCCAGCGTGAACACGGAATGACAACATTCTTTCCATCATGTGTCAGGTGGCAGGTTCTAGAACACTTAATCATTGGGTAAATGATTACTGAAGCAGGGTAAATGGGGTGGAGGAGATGTACAGTAATAAAGGGTGATTTTGGAGGGGAGTAAATATTGACCGGGTATAGGGGTAGTGGGTCACGGGTTTTAGTATTTAAGGGGAGTGGGCTTTGTAGTTATTGGGCCAGCAGTAGATTAGGTGTAGTGGGATATTGGGTTGGATTAGGAATTGGGTTTTTAGGTTATAATAGATTTGGGTTAGAGTTATTTATGGGTTTGTTGTTATTAGATCCGATTGTGTGTAGTAGATGTAACCAAGGGACCAAAAGTGTATTTTTTGAAATTATGGGGACCATAGCTGTCAACTTCTCTCAATATATTCCAAGGGCACTTTTTAATGTTCTTTGATTGTTGAGGGGCCTTTGTTGTCAAATCTCCAAAATTATACTTCAAAGGACCATATTTGACAACTTTGGAAGATGAGGGACCAGTCATGTAATTTCTTCAAATTATGCTCCAAGGGTCATTTTAGCAACTTTATGAATCTCCAAGGTTGACTTTTGACTTTATGAGCTCAAATTTGACCACTAGCTTCCCCGACTTCGGCTTTTGACACTTTCCATTCTCGTGCTCGTTTTTGTCGGTTTTCTTTGATTTTATGTCCATTTATGAAATATCCGTTCCTGCACAACCATAAACAAAGAAACACATTATCTTTGGCATTTATGGTTAGTTTTTGGTCGTTTTGGTCTTAATTTGGCAAATAAAAGGTGTATGAATAAGCATACACCAATGGAATTCACTTGCACTTTACCACGATTGCTGGTAGAGGCTCCATCAAACTTTTCTTTAATCGCCCAGGTGATTTGATCAAACAGATTTTCCAGGTAATGTATGGATGCAGCTTGATTCTTTATTGTCGTCTCGGTAGTGCATTTAAACTTCTTAAGCATTTCTTCGGCTTCTGCATGCCTTTTAGCAGAATCATCCATAAACTTCTTCAGTGTATCCTCCAAAGATGCTCGTCGATCTCCTCTTGAAGGTACGTTTTCATTACGGGAGTAGTATCCTGGTGCTCTTTGTCTGTACCCATTTCCATTACCTGAGAAAGGTCGCCCATAAAAATCCCCATATTTGACTTCTTTGAAATGAACTTCATATTTCAATAGGCAATCTTTGGCCAAGAGAGAGCCATGACAGATGTCACAACCAACCTGAACTGCATGAACCTTTTCTTTAACGTTGGTAAGATCATGACCTAGTTTGTCTAGTTTAGCAGTAATGATAGCTAATCTCGCAAAACGTCCACCGCCCATTTTCCTCCATAGGAACTGTCGTTCCACATTTAGTAATGATCAACCATGTCTTAGATGGCTTTCTTGCCATTTGTTGGGGTCATATTTAGAATAGGGCCTTGTGAGTCTAGCATTTGACGCGTCGACACATCAAGTCCTTTGTAGAACACGACGACTTCTTTCATCGGATTCAAGTAATGTTGTGAGAATTTAAACAATATGCTCTTATATCTCTCCTATGTCCTGTATAGAGTTTTATCAACTTCTTGCTTGAAGTTCTAAATCTCTTCAATTTGCCTCACAGTCTTCCGGTGAGCAATATTTAGTAAGAAACTTGCTTTCAGAATTTCCCATGTTGTAATTGAACCGGTTGGCTCACTGTTATCATGAAATATGACCAAAGAAGATTCAGTAGTACAATAAATCTAAAAGTAAACTAAAATAAACTAAAATAACTTTAAAAGAAACTAAAATAAAATTTTTTCTTTCAGAATTTATATACGATGTATAAGTAATGGTCTTATACGCCGTATATAGCTTACGTCATATACTATTGGAAAGCAAACAGCAGATGTGTGCCCTACCAATAAAAAGTTCAAGACGAGAGCTCTTACGCCATATGCTATTGGGTTAGCATACACCGTATATGTGCCCTAGTTTGAAAAGAATTCACAATGTGAGCTCTTACGCCGTATGATATAGAAAAACATACACCGTATAGGCCTGCAAAACAGTGAATTCAACAAAACCAAAAACTAAAAACAAAATAAAAACTAAAAACACTTATACAAAACTACTAATATGACACCTCAAATACATACTTGCTCCTCGAAAGCGGCGCCAAAAACTTAATGAGTTGTACCTATGCTTTAAATTTATAGTATACTGAATCCTTTAGACAATCACCAATACTTAGGAGCAGTGTACCCGTTCGTGTAGTATAGTGAGTTAGCAAGTCCGGGTCGTTAGCAGGGAGCGAAGAGATCCTAAATGTCTAGTAATTTTAAGTTGTCAATGCGTTTTAAATCCGAAGATTATGTTTTAATTCTACTTAACTAGTAAACTGAAAATATTATAAAAGAAAAGAAAATATGATACGATGGTAATTCTGTGAAGAGAAGATCAAGAGATAAAGAAAAGGCTTGCCTTACCAATCTTCTAATTTCATTAATGACATTGTTCTAGCGCAATGTTTATCTAGTGTGCTTTGGTGAATCTAATGTACATGAAGTTGAGTACGGTCGCTTCTATTCCTAACTTCTTCCTAAAAGCTGGGCACGCCTTTCGGTCTTGCTACCCTAACTAATGATCCGAACATTAAGTGTCATCAACTGATCTATGTAATCTACGTTTTTGTGTGGGTGCCAAACCACTTAATTTTCTTGATAAAGGAGAGAGCGCCTTTTCAGGTCCAATACGCCAGTATCACTAGTAAATGTTAAACCCTATTGTCTACCACTTTTAACAAGGTAAGCTCATTTCAGTCATGTCTCATCTATTAACATACGAGCCAATAATTTTTTTAATCATTCATATGGGTGTCTATGATCTTATTGTCATTTTCATATTCTATATTTAAATAGTTAATAACATAATCAACAGGTAGCCATGGTCTACGAAAAAGGGTAAGTCTTTAATAGTACATAAATCATCCGAAACACATGTAGTATAAACTAAAGGACTTGTGTCATTAAATCAAAAAAGTTCATAACAAGGCAAGTACAAAAGGCTTAGCCTTCGATAACAAATGATAAGAAATGATTATTCAGAGGAAGCAAGATAATCAAAATGATAATAAAAAAACTGATAATCAAATATTTATGATGTGTAAAACCTTCGCTCTTGGTGTCTTCTTTCCTTCCGTAGCCTCTAAAAATGAACTAGCATTTCTACTTTTCAACTCTCTCTAGAAATCTTTCAAATGTGTAGAATGGGCGTGTATTTATAGGCTAAAAAGGCTTGAGCCCGTCAGTTGATATAACGTATGCGCCTAGATGGTCATACGCCATATGTCTCTATAATAGCATAAATAAATCTTCTAGAATTAATCCATACGGTGTATTGTTGGATGGGACATACGGCGTATGGTCTTCAATACTTGGAAAATAAAATCATGATGAGAGCTCATACGCCGTATGTAATAAGAGTGACATACGACATATCCATCTTCAACTTGGATATAATTCTTGATGAGACGACATCCGTTGTATGCCTAAGGAGTGGTATACGACGTATGTAAACAACTGGAAAATGTACTTCATTATACTTTGGCAGTTTGGCTTGATTTTCAGTCTTTTCCACGAGAATTCTCCTTTTGCTCTAGATAAATACTAAAAACATAAGTTTACATGAACTAAGTATGATAACTCATCAATACAAGGTTAAAAGGAGTAATTACCGTGGAATTTGATAGCTACAAAATACATAAATTAGGAGCTATCACGTATCAGTCATGGAGATACGCCGTATAAAGAAGATTATCCCATGAAGACCGCAAGACGGGAAAGAGATCAATATGGTGTATGCATTTCCACTAATACGCCATATACAATGGCGGCTACTTATATTTCAGAATATTTTATGAGTAGAGCCCATGTAGTATACCTCTAATACTTCGTATCAAGGAAGATGGGTACAGCGTAGCATCCTAGTATCAGAAAACTAAATATAGAGGGCTCATTCATGACTTTCAGAGCATCTCACCATCTCCACTGTGTACTTTCAAGGGTAAGGAAGGTCAGAATTCACCATGACTCGTCAGGAAGGCATCTTGAGTATCATTTACTTTGTTTCATCATTCGGTTATTGTATTGTTTTCACTATGAATTATATTCGTTTAGCTTTGATTATTACTTTGTATTTTGCTACTAAGATTATGGGCTAACACCCTTTGGTGTTAGCCAAGTTTATGACTTTCATGTTATTTTGATTCGTTTACTTTGATTATATGCATTTTCGTTATATATTATTTATGTCTAGTGCTCGATTACATTTGTTACTTGCTTGAAGTATGTTGGCTNCGTTTAGCTTTGATTATTACTTTGTATTTTGCTACTAAGATTATGGGCTAACACCCTTTGGTGTTAGCCAAGTTTATGACTTTCATGTTATTTTGATTCGTTTACTTTGATTATATGCATTTTCGTTATATATTATTTATGTCTAGTGCTCGATTACATTTGTTACTTGCTTGAAGTATGTTGGCTATTGTCTAGATTATAGGCTATAGATTTAATTCTTTAATTTATGATCCGTATCATAATGGTTGGTATGCGTGATAACATAGCTTCACGGTGGTTGCTATTAGGACTAGTGGCCGACCGTATCCCTATGTTAGTCAATATATGATTAACGCAAGTAAATTAGCGCGGGAACTCTTATAGATCACCATTCGCGAGAGTTTAGGTAGTCTCATTTATATGTGATTGCCAAGATAGATTATACTTAATAGTTGTGTTGGGGCAACACCAAGTAAGTCTCCTTATGTTTTAATGATGACAAGTAAACCTTCGCAACACATAAAATCACAAACGGTAGCCAAAAACCAAATCAACCCAAAGAATTGGGCCTGGCGCGCTGCCAGCACTCCGACGCGCCAAGACCTGTCTCGGGTCATGATGGTTTTTGAAAGTCGGCTTTCCCCTTAACCGACAATTATGGATCTTTCAATACAGGTATGAATATGTTATGCGCTTCATTGAGAACACTAGAAATGAGATTTAGAATTAGAGGAATCTAAATTTACAACCTCTCGTTTGTGGCAAAAATGCCAACTCAAGTATTTTGATAAATGCCTCTAGCCAAGGTTTTTCTAAACGTAGGGGACTTATATATTTCACGTGACATCAAGTGAAAGTGTCAACTAATAGGGTTTTAGAGTTGTTACACTTGGATTTGTATGGCCCATCTCCAATCCAAAGCTATGGAGGAAAATTCTACACTTTGATGATTGTTGATGACTATTCAAATTACACTTGGGTATTATTTTCAGCATCTAAGGATGGAGTCTTAGGAAAATTTGATATACTAAGGAAAAAGCTTGAAAACCTACTTGATTATTTTATTGTTTCAATAACAACAAATCACAGTAGTGAATTTGATAAATTACAATTTGGTAGCTTTGTGAACAACATGGAATATCTTATAACTTATCGGGCTCGTTCACTTCTCAATCGCTTGAGATTGTTGACAGAACACATCGTAAGTTACGAAAAATGAATTGTGCAATGCTTGACGAGCAATCCATTCCACAAAAGTTTTGGTGTGATGCCCTAGATACCGCTTGTTACATCTTCAGTAGAGTCTACATTAGGAAAGTCATTAACAAAACACCTATGAGATACTTAGAAATAGGAAGCCTTCCTTAGAATATTTTAGGGTATTTGGTTGTAAAGTATTAATACTTAACACCAAAGAATATCTCAACAAATTCAATCCAAAGTCGTATGAAGGTGTGTTCTTAGGATACTCTCAAACTAGTAAAGCATACATAGTGCTTAATAAGGAAACAATGAGGATTGAGGAATCTCTCAATGTGACATTTGATGAGAGCATGCCGGAGCCTAAATCATCTCCTTTGGTAGAAGATGATGTGATCGATGAACAAATAGTTCAAGATCAAGAAAGTCACCGTCATTACATGTTAATGTTTCGAATGAAGGAAATTCTTAGAAAGTGAGAGAAGCAAGGGGTCATCCCATTGAACAAGTCATTGGTGACTTGAATAAGAGAACACTCAGATCACAAACTAAACAAGACTAGGTTTTGGCATGACATTTTCAAAAATCAAATTGTTTTTTTGGATAGGTTTAGATGTTCATGGTAGACATGCATCTTAGGGGAACAATCTTCTAGGGTAAGTTAGATGTCTAGATAGTCATTTGCAAGGTCCTTTAGATGCTCTTAGAGCTTATGTGCTTATGTGACTAGGACTTATGTGAAGGCATGGAAGGAAATTCAAATAAATGATTTCCGAGAGGGAAGATATATATCAATGCATTATTCAAATGATGATTGATAATATCCTGGATCCTACATGTCTATACTATATGTGATGAACAAGAAAATTTGACACAAATTATTCTATTACATATGTTAGAATTGAAAGCCACTTGTGTCAAATTACCAAGACTAGATAAAATTTCGGATCACAAGTTACACTTGTGTTGAAGATTTTGTATCTATCTCTACTTGTTCAATTTATGTGAAAATAACATGCATGTTTAATTATGGGAACTAACATGAGAAACTAGATCATCCAATCCCAACCTAAAAACAATCTATACTACTTCCCATAAGGTAAAATTAGCTTCCCCATGTATTCTTCTTAAACCTCTCACTTAGTACATCCAATAAGGAATCAATGTACTAATCCTTATTATTCAACGGTTATTTAGACACTTATTATCCCTACTTAACTACTAATTCATCATTATTTAAGGAATGAGTGTGTTAGAGGATATCCTCACCAAAGCTTCATACTACCTTTCTACCTAAAAATATGAATAATGAACCAAATTCACCAAACAATGTTCTTGACAACCACTTGTTCTTAAGTTGTGACAAAAATTCTTTGAATGACAACAATGGTAATCAAGAAGTCATGAACAATATTGTGGTCCCTCAAACCCCAAGTGAGAATGTTGGTCTTGGAGATGGGTGGTTAATGCATAATAACCTACAACTTCCTAGGGCTAATCTAGAAGAAATAATGCAAGATGAAATTTGGAACAACATTGATAATGCTGATGTCTCAAGATCTCCATTTAGATATCTCGGAGAAGAAAAAGTTTTGGAAAAGATAAGGAAGCCCTTAAGCCTAAAACTTTGTGAAAGCAAGCACTCAATTTGTTGTGAAAACACTATTGACATGCTCAATGCCATTAAAGATTATCGGGAAGAGAACCGTGAGATGTTCAATTCCCTTCATGAGGGAGTTAAAATGCTACAAGCATTGGCTTCCAACATATCTTGCCTAGTGCACAATGATAGAGGAAATGATACAAGTGATGATAATCTAGAAGAAAACACCAATTAATATCTAGTGTGCTTGTTGGTTATTAGTATGTGGCATGTTTTACCTCTTGGTTGAAGTTTTCTGTAATGTGTGTGAAATAAAATGCTTGTGTGTTTCTTGTGATTATGTGTTGTCATGTGTGGTTCTTTGTGGTAGTATACATAGGGTAAAATGCATGCATCCCATATATACAAACAATTGTTCCCATGCTCAACAAATGGATAATGGAGTCATAATGGACTAATAATATATATAATGCTACGGACTAACCCATGTTGCGAGTATCCAAATGGTCACCTAACCCATTTTGGAACTTATACATGTGAGGATTGTTTGTGTTTTGCTTGTTGGTTTTTAACCCACAAGCCCAAGTTCGAGACATAGATTGATTAGTAGTACCGCCTTTTTGATTCGACAAAAGGGGGAGAAGGAAAGCAAAGAGCACAAGCTCGGGGGAAGACCAATTCAAGATAAATAGAAAGTCTTCACCAAAGCTCGGGTGAAGACCAATTCAAGATAAAGATAAAGGCTACACCAAATGACAAGGCAAGGTGAAGACACAAGCTACACTAAAGGCGCTCTAAATCTTCGCTACGTTTTGTAATTTTATTTTCTTTCGAAATTTATTTGTCATCATAAAAAAGGGAGAGATTGTTGGGGCAACACAAATTAAGTCTCCTTATGTTTTAATGATGACAAATAAACCTTCGAAACACATAAAATCACAAACGGTAGCCAAAAATCAGATCTGTCTCGGGTCATGATGGTTTTTGAAATTTGGCTTTCTCTTTACCCGATAAATGTGGATCTTTCAATACAGGTATGAATATATTATGTGCTTCATTGGGAACACTCGAAACGAGTTTTAGAATTAGAGGAATATAAATTTACAACCTCTCATTTTTGGCAAAATGCCACTCAATTATTTTGATAAACGCTTCTAGCTAAGGCTTTTCTAAACCTAGGGGATTTATATATTTCATGTCACATCGAGTGAAAGTATCTATACGGCTATAATCCGTGTTTACGTCTTCTCTAATCATGTAATCGGTTTACTCCCTTATTGGTCCAACTAAGTCAAAGGTCCCTTTATGTAAACGCATCCTTTCCCGTTATGGGATATGCTTTACAATGATGCAAAGCACTAGCTTGTTTGCATCAAGGTGATTATTGATTACGTCAAGTTGTGGAAATTCACGTATTATGAGATTATGAATACTTGACGTTGAGTTACTTGAGATTATGAGTAACCTTTGCTTTTCTCAACCCATAATCATCTTTGTCAATTATTCGCTTCCTTAATGACAAAATTATTAAACCTTAATCACTCCTTTGATTAATCTCCTCACCAAACTAATCTTCCAAACATTTCAAAATCCTCCCAAATCTTATCCCCAACATTCTCTAAATATTCCTTATACTTGCATGTACTTCTTGTCCCCTACATTCCCACACCAAATCTTCCAAACTTTCCCTTCTCTACATTCCAATCCAACCACCAGGATTTCATCACCTCATCATCTTCTGCATCTAACCATCGATTTCAAAATACAAATAAACCTTCACCACAAAAACACTTTATCCTTCCATCTCATCCTCTCTCAATTCAAGCGCATGGGCAAAGTTCAAATTTGAATTCAAGCCAAAGGCTCCCCATCTTATCAACATCCCATCCTTACAACTCACTCCCTCACTCTCTACCTCTCCACATTTCAAATTTGAATTTCTCACATAGGCTCCCCATCACATCCTTCTCACACAATCCAACTCACCCTTCTCATTTGACCACATGGGGAATTCTCTTCACTCTCTCATACTCCAACATTCAAATTCAAATTTGAATTTCAAAAAAAGGCTCATTTCCATCACATCATTTCCAACTCATCAAACTCATCTCAACCCTTCATATCCCCTTTCTCTCCAAGTTTGGAATATTCCTTTGGATACCTATTAACCTAAACATACAATCTCATCTTACTCAACCATGGTTAGTTCTTAACCCTTATCCAACATCCACCCTTTCTCACTAAGGAAAGCATATTCCTTTGGCATATTCTCTTTTTAACCTAACCATGTCCTCTCTTCTCACTCAACCATGGTTCACCTTAACCCAACTTTACTTTCTCACTTCTCTCTCACAAAATTTGAATTGCAAATTCAAATTCTTCCCTCTCTCTATCTCTAACATACACACTTCTTTTTCAAGCCAAGGAATATACCATGACATACTCTTTCTCTCTTATCTATGCCATGTGAGGAATATCTAAACTACTCATATCCAATTATCCTTTCTACTCTTCTCTCTTTGATAATTGGTTTCACTTGAACACTTCATAAGACATTTTTACAAATTGGCTATTTGAGTTAGTAGAGCTTGAGGATGAATAATGTAAAATCCTAAATGTGTGAAGTGTAATTGGGGGTTTAGCGAGGTTGGATATTTAAAGGAAAAAATCCCAAGAAAATGTTACAGAGGTTCTGGCGCGTCGTTGGCGCTCCGACACGCCAGCAGCGCGCCAGCCTTGGTAAATATTTTACCACTTGGGATTTTTGCCTATAAATACCCACTCTTTCCTCTTGTATTACTCACCCCTTTACATTATTCTTTCTCTCTTATTTCTTTTCTCTCAATCCTCTAATTCTGTCTTGTGTTCTTTGATCTTTCACATAACATCTGTGAAAGAACACATCTCTTGCAAGGGAAGAATCACAAGAACCTAATCCACTCTTGTGATTGTGTCGAGGGTCTTCTTCTCTATACCCTTTCTATTAGAATTGAGTCTTTAGGTTAGGTTAGGGCTTGATTAAACAATCAAACAATTATTCATTCGATTTGGTTGTAAGAGAAGTCTTGTGTCAAGGTGACCAAGCCTAGATCATTTTGGATCTAGTTAAGGTTTAATACTTCCAGTGGGAAGTCTTAGTGGTTTTTATGGTCTTTGTGGTTAAGTCGAATTACGAGTCCTTGAAGGTGGTTTTCCGAGGGCGGAATACCGTTGGAAGTAGCTCTTCTTTGTGAGCACCGATCTTAGTGCATATCGGTGGAGTGAAGTTGTAATGGTTTGTAGTCCACCGAATATATGAGTTAAATTGAATAATTCGATCATAAAGAACACACCTGATGAACTGGCGTTGCCAGCCTCATTCTTCTGCTTCTTTAGTCAAAAGTCATTGATGTAGAGCACAAAGTTACGCTTCTAGTGCCCTACTTCATGACAATGGTGACAAGCCTGCTCATTCTTGTTGGGAGGATTCACCTTGTTCTTCTTGGGTTGATGCTGATTCATCCTTGGATTTGGTTGATAGCCAAAGCTTGCTTGCCTTTGTCAACTTTACCCTTACCCTTCTTCGCTAGCGATTTCTTTTGGA
Source organism: Artemisia annua (assembly GCA_014162995.1). Taxonomy (NCBI): domain Eukaryota; kingdom Viridiplantae; phylum Streptophyta; class Magnoliopsida; order Asterales; family Asteraceae; genus Artemisia; species Artemisia annua. The sequence goes on along the minus strand of LBNU01012634.1, from coordinate 75,026 downwards.
TCCTACCTCCTTGAATAGCCAACACTTGAGGAGTAGGTACCTTGCCATGAGTTGGTAGACCTTTCTTATAATCTACTAGCATTGAATTCATAGATTGTGTTCCCCGAGCAATGCATGTTAAAGTTTTGAACAAAACCCTTAAAGTCCTTGTTAAGGGACCTATTGATTAAGTTCACTTGAACATTCTCAGGGTAACCGAAGTCGATCCTGTGAAGTTGATCAAAGAAATCTTTCATCATCAACACATAGTCACTTATCGGTTTACCATCACCATGAGTGAAGCTGTGCAATTGATCGAGCAAGTCATACAATTCAACCGCAAGTGATTTCTCATATGTCTTTTTAAGTTCTGTAAGCATGTTGAATTGATAAAAATACTGAAACTGCTTTTGTAATTTAGCATCCATACTTTGTAACATGAGACAAGCAACTTTATTGTACTTTTTGTACTCGACATACCATGCTGCTTTTTCTGCTTTAGGTGCAGTTTCAGCAGGTCGGTCAGGGCAAGGAGTATTCAAGTAATCGAGCTTATCAGTCGCCCTCAATACAATTCTGAGCGACCTATGCCAATCATTGAAATTCTTTCCAGTCAATTTTTCTCTCTCAAGATGAGTCTTGAAAGAAGAAATTACATTGGAGTTTTCGGGTTGAGCCATTTCTACAGAAAAAGTTCAAATGTTAGTATTTTCGATAATATATATTTTAAAGAAAAATAATACCCAAGGATATATTCATATAACCACATATTTTCTTGAAAACCTAGGATCCAACTTTTCATAAATTTCACTACATCAGTTGATCTGTTAGTAATGAAAGTATAAAAGATGGTAATCTGTCGAACAATAATTGGCAAACAATTTTTCCAATTCCTAGATCATTATGGGAATTACATCAAATTGATTCATCAATTTGCAATGTAAGCATGTTTCATCCCATCTCATGCCTTAAGTTCTAGGTCTCACGCACAACTTAATTAAGTCGTCTAACTTAGAAACATGTAAAACATCTAAATCTGGTATCACACAATAAAGATTTTTTACCTTGTCATTAAATTTTAGCCTAGGTCTCACGCATACCAAATAATAACTTCAAGTGTTTCTTATAGTTAGATGGCATGTAACTTAAATTTATTAGGTTATTTAGTTTGATGTGTAAATCAAAACATGTACAAATATGCATGCACTCATCTTTATGACATTAGTTTTCAAAACAATTTTAATTACCGATTCGCAAGACAAAGTCAAAATCTTTTGCTTGTGGTATTGGGTTCACCAATTAAAGAAGAACCTCAATTATCGTCCACTTATCCTACTCTTACATGTTATTCGGATAATTGCCACAAAAGTGGCACATGGAATTGAGATAAATCACCCTTAAGATGATATTGTACGTAAAATACTGATATAGGTAAGTCTAGATTGGCGCACAAGTGGTTGTAGAGAACCGGTAGGAGCGAATCTCTTAAAAAACCCCTCTCTACAAGCACTTTGTATGGCAATTTCGGTCCACCTTTCACACGCTATTGTTCAAAAACATCAACAAGCAAGAGTTTTTTACTTTCGTCTTAAAACATGCAATAAATTATAAAACTTGCTAGTCTCGCCTGGGAGCGAATTACCGTGCCAAGCGAACCACTAGTTGGCACATAAGACTTTGCAAGAATCATAATTTATTACTAAAAGTTTCACCATTATTAGTCCAATTAATTTCTTTGTAAAATTACCGTTTTATTGCTTATATCATGTCCAACAAAAACAATAAAACAAGTAATTAAAAGCAAATACTAATAAAACATAACAATTTATAAGTGAAACAATTAGCCACATGCAAACTTGATTTAGATAAACCCTAATTAAATCAATTCTAGGTTTTCATATGCGTGTAATTAACTAAGGCCATCACTTCTATGGAAGTTGAAGTACATACATTGACGAATCAATTGTAAAGGCCATAATTAATCTACACACCACATAGCACGTAAATTGATTCTAATTAATTGAGGTCTTCCCCAATTCTAGATCTATCTAATTATTACATGTGTAAAACAATTACTAACAATTAATCCATGACTAACATGCATGTTTCGTCATGGATGCATGCATAACACTTAGCAATTAGGTCACAAGATACGTTCAATTAACACATAAATCTTGTTTACAACCTAGGGTTACTAATCCAATTAATATTTAANTATCTAAAACATTAAAGATTTGATTTTTATGTGTTTTATGTAATCAATTACATGTTATATTAGGCTCGTGATGCCACTGTTGGAATTAATAAACCATGACCATCATATTATTAAGAAAACAGGTAGACACATATTGCGGAAGCTAAGGATCTCATAACACATAATAGATTAACATAAACCTAATTGAAAACATATCGTATACAAAACTTGAATGTTCTTGAACTTGTGATGAACCCTAATTAGGGTTTATGTAGCTCTATGAATAACCCCTTACCGTTTTTTTATTCGATCTCTTGATAATTACTATAGTGAGTAATTACCTCGTTCTTGTACACACAAACTACTAACGAATTAAAGAGATTGCAAGATCAAGAAAACACTTTTATTTTGTAAAACAAAAATCAAATCCCTAAATAAATAGGGGTGTTCGATCGGTTATGGAACAAGAAAAGGAAGAAGAAAACTTTAGAGTTATGCGTGTGCACAAAAGGTGAAAACAAATAACCCTTGTGTTTGTATATATAGCCTTGTAAACTTGTTGTCCAAGTTTGAATGGGATTGGGTTTCCCCCAACCCATGATCGACCGGCATAGGCCTTGGGAAGGCATTCCGGATCCTTCTTGCTATATATTTCATTCTTAGTCCTTTTCTTTTGCATTTAACGATAGTTAGTCCATACGGTTAATAACTAACGACCGTTAAGTCCCTTTAGTGTTTAAACGATTATATACAATACATTTAATATAATTATTATACTTTAATTCTTGTTTGTAATTTGTGCAATCCCGAGGTCTCGTGTTCGATACTAGACATGCACGTATTAATATTTATCCACAAACCTTACAATAGCTTCAATAGCAACCAGACCAAAGTGTACCCCTAGATGTTAGATTTACATTCCAGCAGAATCAAGACAATAAACGAAACCCATACATATTATTTACAGATTTGAAATTTTTTATAGAAAAATAAAAAATAAAAAGAACACCATGCATCGTTATTTCAATTGATGGTAACAATGTTCTGGTTGTTCAAGTCCAGTTCAATCAAGAATTGATGTGTCTCTTTTCGTGATGCATTCACGTAGCGGTGCAGAGAAGTAACATGGCATATGTTGTGAAAAAGGTCTTTCAAAATTTAATGTTTACTAATTACACCTGTACATACCCAAGCGCCGGCAGTGGTGAGCGGCGCTAGTGGAAGAGACGGAGGATGAACCCTTTTTGGTGTTACTTTCGTTTTCTTTAAGGATAGAATGTAAAAATAATCTTAATAATATCAGTGGTTACAATTGTGAATGAACACTATGTTTTCCGTGGAAGAATAAAATTCATCCGTGTATATATAAACCCCCTGGCTAAAGCCATAAGGGATCCTAAGCTTATAGACCGGGCTCAAGTTAACTAATATATTTTATCATCTCATCATTTGTGATCTTTATTAACAATATAAGGTATGAATGATTGCGATTCTATAGTACAATAACATTAGCTAATTCTATGTTCATGAACTAACTTAAAATTTGTATGTATTTAACTTGGTGCCCAAAAAAAAATCCCAAAAATACACTTGATTAAGAAGTTGAAAAATATAAACGCCTAACAATTATTGATCTAATTTATCTAAAAGTTATGGATATTTGACCTAGGGGATGTATACCCCAACTAGGGCATCAAATCTTGACTTCTATTCATGATCTCCCACTAAAATGTAAAATGTCAAACTCAAATGTTGTGTAAATGTGTTGTGTAAGTTGATGTATTCAGTTCTATCAAGTGTAAGTCGGTGCAAAGTTGAAATATGAGAGTGACAAAGAAAGAAGTGACTTAAAGCCCTTTAAAAGATAAGGTAAATCCCCACAAGCTACTAGCACTTGAGTCGTTTTCATTTTTTCTTCTCTTGTGTAACCCATGGGGGAAAAAGCACTCCTTTTAGCTAAATAATCGGCTTTTCTTGAGTGAAAGCCAAGAACATGTGCCAATAATATGGGTATATAGTACTATGGCAAAATGGTCAACGACGGTTTGCCAATAAAATCTTTCCTTATAGTTGGTTAGGTTTATACCATTATAAAGTTTCACACTACTTAGGAAGGTTTATATATATAGTGTGTCTATACATGAAATGAAGTTGTTTCTTTTTAACGGTCATCTGGAACAGTGCCATCTCACATATTTGGTTGGCTCTGTGCTGTTATCACAAAACCCTCAAACATGCACACAAGTATCTCAGTAGTGCATGAACTAATTAAACTCAAGCCTCTTATTATGTATATATATAATAGAAACGCATGAACTTTTGTGATCCTCGTCAAGTTGTGGCCTATTGCAATAGCACCGCTTGTACTCCCCTAAAGACCACCATGATTCTGGAAAACATTGCCCGGTGCGCTAGTTGATGTACCATCAATTATGCATATTTTTATGAGTTTCTCTAAAATGTGTTATAGCACATGATACTTAGCATTTAATTATTATTTGGTTTCCATGTTTAACTAGTCTTCGTATTAATATCATATTAAACATGCCAGCCCGAAGTATAACGCAAAATGAAACTGCCTAGTCTTTAGTTGTTAATCAGTACGATACTCTCATTTTTTTGAAACGGCAGAATTATATTAAAAGACTAGCAAGAAACTAAAAGGGAACAATTACAAGATTTAATTAAGAGTTAACTAGTCTAGCCAACTAAAAGAAATGTTTTTACTTCTACTCGAGATCCAATTAACGTCGAAAGCTTAATCTCGTTTAGAATGAGATCTTTTTTAGGCCGCTTGAGATTAAAGAGGACCTTATTCCTATAGGTCTAAAGGGTCCACATGGTTGTGTTGACCGTAATCAAAGAAGCTCCTTAAGCATTTCTCCAAGGGTGCTTGAATTAGATTTTTCATACCATATATTTCAACATTGATTTTTATTAGGTTAAAATGAACTAATTGTTGCGAACACATATGCAGGTATTACAAAAGTAAAAGTTGCATTAGGCTATGCACAGTGGTGACCCGAGTCATCCCTGTCACATCAGCTTTCTCTCTCCGGTGACCGGACATGACCAAGTTGTTACAGTCGATGACCGAGTTAAAAAAATATATATATATATATAGAAAGAAAGAAAGAAAGAAAGAAAGAAAGAAAAGTGTGTGTGTAATATCGGTCGGGATTTAAACCGATTGTTGTTTCTTGGGTTCCTCGACCGATGTTTGACCCGTGTGCCACATAGGGCTCGACCGATATTCAAATCGGTCACCCTCTCCGATCGACCGAAGTTTTCAGGCCCATTGTGCATAGCCTTTAGAACCATAAAGTATCATTTGAGGAGATTAATCAGTTAGGCTGGGCACAGTGGTGACCCGGGTCATCCCCTGTCACCTGAGCTTTCTCTCTCCAATGACCAGACACGACCAAGTTGCCATAGTCGATGACCAAGTTAATATTTATCACTAAAAATATAAAGAGAGTGTTGTAAAATCGGTCAAAAAGTCGACCGATTGTTTTTTCTGTTGTTTTTTTGCTCGACCGATATTTGACCCATGTGCCACACTCACCTTTTTTAACATGGGTCGACTTGTGTTTGTGACCGATTTAATACGTCCTATTGCTACTAGCCTTATATGTTTTTTTGTCTTAATTTTCTGGATCAGTTAATCCGATTGTAGAATCCTCAACCCACAAAAACGTGTTCCTTTGATCTTTTCGCATACAACGGAACTCTAATTTGAAACCCGCTTTGTCGGTTCTTCCATGGACCACCGTATTTTTCCCGATCAAAATTCTTTTCGTTGTTGCTTTTTCTTTCTAATTTTCTCGATCTAACTGTTTTCAAAATTATTGTTCACTTTATTACAAATCTAGATACTTAGCTAATGAACTTGTTGTAAAAATAATTCTATTGAGTATTCATGGACCGTTTAACACTAAAGTCTTGCTTAAGAACTACAATTTGTAATAACACCTTTTATTATTATTATTATTATTATTATTATTATTATTATTATTATTATTATTATTATTATTATTATTATTATTATTATTATTATTATCATTATCATTATTATAGACAGGTAATTTAGTTATATCCACTAAGAAATGAATTATATGAGTATTCGCTACAAACGTTTGAGTTAATAATTTGTATCGAAAAGTGCTATAATTATTACTCTTCATAAGTAATAAATTTTCATTGTTGATTTCAGAGAAGATACTTTTGTTTAGTCTCAATTTAGTAGTTCTAAAATTTCTGCACATGATTAAGGGCATGCTTGGTAGGGGGTTATGGGGTGAGGAATGAATTATGTGAGTATTCGCTACAAACGTTTGAGTTAATAATTTGTATCGAAAAGTGCTATAATTATTACTCTTCATAAGTAATAAATTTTCATTGTTGATTTCAGAGAAGATACTTTTGTTTAGTCTCAATTTAGTAGTTCTAAAATTTCTGCACATGATTAAGGGCATGCTTGGTAGGGGGTTATGGGGTGAGGAATGAGAAAGTTAATGGAAAAATGTGTTTGGTATAGTATAATGCAATGACCATTACCCAATAGTGGGTAATGACCATTACCCAATAAATTGGGGGGAATGCTTTTCAATTCATTGCCTTTTCTTTTCCTCACCATTATCATTGGTTTTACATTTTTCTTTCCCGAGTTTGAACCAAGCATGCCCTAAGTTTTAGTAATTAAGAACCATGTATGGTAAAGAAATACATGAACTCGCACAAAACTTTATAACTTCAAACGTATTATCAGACATAGATATCACTTTCAGGCTCAAATGTTCTGGAAATAAATAGACAGCGTAACAAAAAGAAAGTGAAAGAGTTTAAAAAGACATCCATGCATTGCATTGTTCTGAAAGAGAGAGCCAATATATAGTAGTTTCTTGCTATAGTGTGTGTGTAGCTTGTAATTCACGCCAATATTCCTTCAATTAAATTTGTGGGGAACATTGACTAATTTAAGTAAGCAGATATGATTCTTAACTGTAAGTTGGTATTCCAGATTTCAAAGTTCTTTTTGTTCTCGCTATCATGGAATTTGTGCAAAACGGTGACGCTAGATATTGTTTACGTTCTCCCATATGTTTACAAGTTTAAATCTAACTATATATCTTTACTAAATACGAGACGAATACCCGCGTAAAGGTGTATAGCAGCAAATAATTTTACTTGTAAACTTGTGGTTCTGATGTGGCGTTGATGCAACACTTACATATTCAATTTTTAGTAATTTTGAGAAAATAGTTTTTTGGTTATAAACGAAAAATGATAAAAATTGAAGTATTAAACAATATTTAAAATATTGTGGTGGATAGTGTTACTATTTTTAATCAAATGTATAATGAGAAAAGTTCAATGTAGATCCAATATTTTACAAAGATCAACTGAATCAATCATAATTATCCATTTTTTATCAAAATAAAAAATATAAACTTTTATCATTTTTTTTAAAATTAAATATCTCACAAACCGTTAACCATTACGCTAAAAGTATCATACTATCACGACGATAATTAAATCATCTATTATAGAAGGGCACTTCTATATACTTTCGATGAAATTTTTTTGATATTTTTTTGTAAGTGTTAAAATTTACGTCTAGAGAAATCACATGTGATTTGCTATTTTCAAATCACATGTGATTTTATGAAATCATATGTAATTTGTGAAATCACACGTGATTCCTAACATACAAATCACATGTGATTTTTTAAGACGCAATTTTAAACACCAAAACAAACTCGGAAAAAAATGTTCGTCAAAAGTATATCGAAGTAACCGTCTACTGAAAGATAAAAAAAATTCTTGTCGCGATAGTGTATTTTTCGTTGCTTAACGATTTACCATTTGCAAAATATTTTATGTTTTAAAAAAAATGGTGAAAATGGTTTCTATTAATTTTGATGAAAAATGGATAGCTAGAATTAGTTCATTTGATCTATGAAGAATATGGGATTTATATTGATCCCAAGTTTGATATATTATAAGGTTTACACATTGCTCAATTCTAAGAACTTTTAAAATTAGAGGAGAGTTATTTTACATATCAAACTGTTGTCACTTACCAAGGGATAAATCTCAAGCATTCATTTTTCCGTTGAGAAAAAAGATGAACGATTAATAAATATTTAAAAATTAAAAAAATCAATTACACTTATTTTTTCATAATTTAAATATCTCACAAACCGTTTATCGTTACACAAAACAAATTATACCGTTATGATGAGCATTTAATTATCTTTCTATAGACGAACACTTTGACATACTTTGACAAAAAATTTTTGGTTTTTTTTTTTCACATTTTTTTTTCGGTATTGAAATTCACATAACATATCACACGTGATTTAACTCTAATATCGAAGTTCGAACACTAACATCTGTATTAAAACTGATATTTTGCAATTAAAAACACACATTCATGGTTTTCGAACCATATATCACAAAATGTATTCAAATTATATATATAGCAGTTCATTCGTGAAACTTCAATAATCACATGTGATAACAACAAATGTAGTAAAAATCACATGTGATTGAGATCATGTGTGGTTAAAATCAATGAATTAACCGGTCTAATCGACAATTCGAATATAATGTTTTATATATTGTTGGAAAACTATGAATGTATAATTTCCAAGGAAAAAAAGGTTAAAACTTTTAAAATATTGTAGAAAAAGTTATTCTCGTGTTATTACATGTTTAAATATTCAAATATTCAAATTAGTGTTTAATCACATGTGATTTCTCATGCAAGTTTCAACGACGAAAGAAGAAGAAGAGAAAAAAAAGGCAAAAAAATGTAAAAAGTGAAAAAGAAAAATTGTCGAACGTATATCAAAGTGTCCGTCTATAAAAAGATAATTAAATGCCCGTCGCGATGATGTAATTTTTTTCGCTAAACGATTAGCAGTTTAAGAGATATTAATTTTTGGGAAAAAAAAAGAAAAAGAAAAGTGAAAGTTGGTTTGTTATATAATCTAAAAAGTGAGTTGATAGAATTGATCCTTTATTATGTAAGTAAATGTTTAGTATGTAAACGAAATTAAATATTTAGTTTAAGGAAAAAGCATGCGCATTATAAATAGTATAGATAATAGAGGAAGCCCATTTTTTTCATTAAATGATTTATTTTTAAGGAATACAAATTAGTATGCAACATGTACAAATGATTAATGATACATAAAATACATTAAACATAATTCTTTTGCACATAATTATTTAAAACATTCATTAATATAAGTTTAATGTCAAAATTTTGTTTGGTTATGGACATTTTAAATATTTGAAATTGCATATTCAAAAAACATTATCATCTATATGTGCATTTTAGTGCAAGTGAAATCCTAATCATTTTCGATAGAAAAGAATTGTACATGTCAAAATACGAAGAAGTTCAGATAATTTATAAAGTATGAAAATGTGTAAACATATAGAGTACGAAGATTGTCTATATCTACGCGTTATACATTAATACATTATTATAATGAATATTACATAACATCTACTGATTATAAGCAACTTTTCACCGTCAATCATCACAACCTCGTAATACTACTGACAATCGTTTTGGCATCGCCATTGCATCATGATGACATGTATTTGAGATTTTAATTTGAAATATTGCATGATAAAGTTATTCCTTAAATTTTATTGCCATGCATAAAATCATTATCACGAAAAATATGTCATATAAAATATAGATCGCCAAAATTTTTGAATTGGATACGTATTTCCGCTCTGCGTGGGTACCCTGCTAGTTGGAAGCGGAAATTTCTATCCCTAAAAATCAAATGCTTTGGCGTAATATTGTTTAGTAATATTTCATTGTCTCTCTAACATCTTGCTAGACCTTAGTAAAATTCCGCCTATCGAAAAAACAACCATTGCATGAGTCTATGAATATGCATGTTTTACTAGTCTAGCAGAAATTTAGGGCTCATTTTGTTTGTAGATGGGTTTAGGATTAGGATTAGGGTTAGGATTTGGATTTGGATTTGGATTTGGATTTTAATTTGAATTTAATATAAGTATAAATTAAATAAGGAGGGAGAAAATTTTAATAAAAAAAATATAATTTTATAATGAGGAAAAAAAAAGAAATAAAGAGAGAGGTAGAGAGAAAGTTATGAGATGGGCTCACAAAAAGATGAAAGTTGTAGAAAGTAGGGTGGTGGGATGACTTTTGTAAATGGTAGAGTTTGAGGGTTTGATCCCTATTTTTAAACCCCACAATTCATACCAAACAAAGGTTTTAAGCCTACTTTGAATCCAAACCTATAAAACACCTCGTACCAAACGGGCCCTTAAGCAAAAGTTTGTCTACAGTCACATATCTCTTAATGGCATTCTACTCCAAGTGGAATAAAGAACCTTTATCATCATGAAAGAAAAATAGAATATTTCATCGATGTTCTGCAGTAAAGGATACTGTTTATATTAGAATTTAAATAAAAATTAACAAGAAACATTGCAATGTGATTTAGAGTAAATATACGAATTCTAACCAGATTCTACAAAGAAAAAGGATCGAGTCTCGTGTTTAACACGATTCTCTTAAAACAGTTCACGTGTACTATTTCAACAACGTTGTTTCTAGGGTACAATGGCCAGAGTAGTGTGTACTGCGAAGGTAACAACTTTTTGTGAAATTGAGAAGCTTAAGGAAAATGCTAAAAATTTTGCTAAATTTAAAAAGAGTTCTCATTCACTTAAAAACTTATTAAATAGTTAAAAGGCTTTCGGAGATAAAACGGGTCTAGTTTTTAATTCATGCAGGGCTTCAACAAGTGAATCAAAACAAATTAAATTTGTGAAATCTCTAATACAGCCTTTATACTTGAAAACTTGATTTTTCTAAATCTCATTGAGTATTATTGAATTTTAAATAAAATGTCACCAAATTAATTCTTCTATAACTTGGAATAAATTTTGATAAGATATGTATTGGTGGGAATTTTTATTCTTTGACAACATCCTCGTCTCATGCATGTAAATGCAAAGGATGTTTATCACTAACCATTTCAGACCCATGAGATATTGGGTACCAAGCTTTTTGTGAGTAATTTCTTTAGATGCACTTAGAAAGTGACTTGAAGATTTGAATAGCTATTCATGCACTCATCATACAGTGGATAATCCTCTATTATTTAAACCTTGCATCATCCAAAACATCACTCATGGTAATGTATCTCTAGGAAACGTCATTGGCAAATGTACGCTTTCTTATAATCATGATTGCCTGCTTAGCAATGTGTTTGTTTGTGACATGATAATTGGTTGACTGAAATTCTATGTGCATCAAACCTATTTGTGGAACATGAAATTTGTGAAATTAGACTTTCTGCCTAAATGCTTCTCCTCCTTAGGAATAAGTGAATCTTTAGAGATAATAATATTGCCAACGTCCTCGGATACAAAACTCACAAACGTGTTTGAAGGTGAGTCCGTGGACATTAGGTAGTGTTAGGGAAAAATAGGTGCCTTATTGCACCTAAAACGGCAAGTTGACTCAATATCATACTTAATGTTTGCTTCAAAACACGCTTTCAAGAGGACTCTCTCTAAAGTGGTTAATTGTATTCTTCAATACAATTAAAGGCACTATGTATTTAGGATTATTATCCTAAGAGCAAGGACATATAAATCATAATATATGTCGTCTCTGATAAATTGAGAAAGTGTGGGAAAAGCTTAAGCAATACTTGTTTGATGACCTTTGGTTTTCAAGAGAAACAAGTTGATCTTGCTATAACGACAATCAAAAGCCGATTGTGTAATCGCTGGAAAAGCACGTCTATTAATCACTATGGATGACCCAAACTCTTAAACGACATCGACCTTATCTCTCTTATATTTCTCGACTACGACCTCTATGTTAATTCTTTCTTGCTACTCTACTCTTCTTCTTGTTTCTATTCTATCTCATTCAACAATTCTCCATAGACATGATTGACCTTAGAATAACCCCATGTAAGTCTTGCATTTGTATCTTGTCTGCTCCATATCTCTTCTATACTTCTTCTATCTCGACTCTATTCCTACACTATATTCTGCGTGTCGTCAACTGCTTCACCAAAAATTAGTCTTTTCTATTCCTCCTATCTCGATTCTCCTCAACACCTATTCCTTTATACTATACGTGCGTGTCTCTATAAATGTCTCAAACATTTAAAATTCGTCTCCTCAATTTATCCTCTTGTCTTCGTATTTCCCCAACATTTTATTGTTCACCTAATTTTAACTACTCGATCCTAAGTGTCGTTAACAAGTTTCTTTCGTAAAACTCCAGTTAAAAGTAGTCACAAAATATTAACATATATGTTGTTGTAATTGATGATATTTCATAAAACTGCATTGGGGATTAACACATATGTTGTATCAAAATTGTTAAAACAAAATCCAAACAAGCCCTCTTGTTGTAGCAACGACGAAGAAAACCCAAAACTACTCAAACCTTTTAGTTCCACCACTAAAACCTAATTCAAACACTTGACAATCAAAGATCATCAATTGTAAGTCATTTCATCAATTTTCTTTATAATTCAATTCTAGGGTTCATAAGTACATGAATTAAAAAATGGAGATTTTCAATTTTTCTTGTGATAAATTGAAATTAACACTAAAAATTAACAATGTACTACCGTTATCACTCACCTAGATGAAGGATTTGATTAATCAAGTGAGTTCTAAAATAATGTCAAAATATATGTTAACCCCAATTCGATTTGTTGAAATCTATCATGTTTGAAAACGTCATTATAATGCAATCATACATTGTTAATGCATCTCAAAAAAGTTTTCACAACCATGCATTGTCATAGGTCGAAATTGTACAAAAATGTGGTTTTCAGACACAGGTTGTTGAGTAAAATTTGAATTAAGGGATGTTTGGATTATCACTTAGGTTTAATATATTAGAAATGATCCAAACTTCATCTCACACAAAAGACATGAACATTAAAATTGCAAGTTTACATATGATACTCATAATAATTCTTATCTTTAGGTTATCATGCCTCATCAAGGTTTTCACATGTTTGACTATGATCACGAGCTTACTGAAGAATACATACCCAAAATTTCACTAGAATCAAGTGCCTCATCAAGTCATAATAGAAATTTACGTAATCTTGACTCTCGTTACTTACACGAAGGCTGAGTAGTTGAGTCATCTTTGTCAAATCATGATCACATTGTCACAATGTTTAGCGCTACAGGATTCAGTTGTTTGCTCAACATTAATGAAAAAAATTTGTCCTCAGTTCATTCTGGAATTTTATAGACAAGTCAAACTTGTAAATAACAAGGATCAAACTCTGTCTATAAAATTCTCCATACATAACCAAGATATATCCCTCACTCGTGAGCAATTTGCTCAAATTCTTGGTCTTCCAAGTCATGGGTAATATGACCGAAGGGTGGTCATTTAAATCCCTCAAGAGTCACCCAAAAATGTCCAGTCCATATCACACATTTATAGCCAATCCTACAAAAAACAAAGAACACATCCGTCTTCCTCAAAAAGTCCATGGATCTCTCAAAGAGAATGGACAAGTTGAGATTCGTGAGTCTCATTTCTATGACTTAGACCCACTCAAAATCTGTGTGGATGAAGTGCATCCATATCTGCTGATGCGTGTGATGTGTCGTTGCGGTTTAGCAGTATTAATGCCTACTCAAGTTTTAAATTTATATTTAGCCGACTTATCAATAACACACACACTTAACGAGCGGTGTACCCAGTTAGTATGAATATAATGGTAAGTAGAGTGTTGATCACTAAGAGTGGAACATATTATCTAGTTAACCTAATCAGTATTTTAATATCCTAAGTGAGTTTTACAGCCTAATCTAACGAAAGGGGGGTTCAGCCTGAGAGACTGGCACAGTTTGGTTTTATTAAACAGTAAATAAACTAATGAGCACGAATCAGCGAATAACAACACATACACAGATAGATAATAGAAGCAGAAGAAGGCCTGTCCTGATAGTTAAGCAGCTTGTCACTTGTTTTATTGCTAGTTTTATATGATGCGTATTGTAATCTAATCTGTCTCGTTGGATCTCATTATATAGGCGAGTAAATTCTTAATGATTACTTATGTCTATCCTACTTTCTAGACACTAGATAAATAGGCGAGGAATAGGTATGGCAGCCCACGGGCTCAGCTAGACACAGAGGTTATCAATGCACATATATAAGTCACCAAAAACATCATCATATAAACTTTAATTGATGGGAAAGCAATTTTAAGGGGAGCAGTATGGTGGCCACAAGCCCATCAACCCTGATGAATTAAAGCGTACTATTACAATAAAACAAAACTACTTAATGAATTAAATACATGCAGGACCTTCTTACAGCTCTAATATCTTTGTTTGGGGTGTGTCTTGTGATGCTTCTTCGACTGAGTTCATCTCCTTAGGGTTTGGTTGCACAAAAAATTCGTGTAAGTCTTGGGGTATTTATAGTTTCTGTCTAAGGGCACGATGCGGCGCATTGACTTAACTTCGTGTGGGGTCCAAGATTAATATATTCTGGAATATTAGTACACCGTCTTCAAATAGTGATACGCCGTATGTCATAAGTGTAATGCAGCGTATCTGGAGTAGAACAAGCTTGATCTTCTTCGTTGACCAAAGTTTCATATGTGGCGCATGATAGAATTACATGCGGCACATTCTTCAAAGTCAGGCAATGGTCCTCGAATTCATCTAAGTATGATATTGCGGCGTATCTGTTGAGAGGGATACAACACATCTTCTGGATTTCAGTAGACCTTTGACATCTTGCTAGTTTTGCCCCATACTTTGTCTAAAATCGCCAAGTTTCACCAATTGCTTGTTTTTACCTTAGAATTACTAAAGTAAACAATTAAGTATCAATTCTCATAATATTAAAACAAGTTAAATAAATAGAATAAATGATGACAATAATATGTATTTATTTGATGTCATCAAATATCCCCCCACTTTAACTTTACTTGTCCCCAAGTAAACTCTAGATTAAAAATTATGAAAATGTATCCTAAAAGGTATTAGGATTTATTTGTATCATTAAGCACGTATTCGTTTTATCATAATTTATTTGTTCTTATGTTTTGTTTGCTTGTAAAAATTGTAGATTCGATATTATGTGAATTCAATTCTTGCACAATATAAACAATTATAACTAAGTACTAAAGAAATAATAATGTAAGTAAAGTAACAAGTAAGAGATGGAAAGATCGAATCGCGAGACAAGAGATTTATAGTGGTTCGGCTACAAGGACACCTTCCTTGCCCTACTCCACTCCCCGAGCACCTAACTCGAGAGTTTTCTTCAGTATGTCAACAAGCTCCCTTATGGCGAGATAACCTTGCACACCAATTATCACACCACAACTTCGTCACACCTTATTCACACCTTCTACACAACTTCTTCACACCTAGTCACTACTTAATCACACCACTATTTTATCACACCTTATTGACACCTTCTACAAAACTTCTTCGCACCTAATCACTACTTAATCACACTACTTCTTCTTCTTCACACCTATACAATTTTCACACATAAATTACTTCACAACTTCTCTATCTACACACCTTGCGAATCTAACTTCTTATGCTTGCTTCTATCTAATATTCACAACTAATTACATAAAATAGATATATATGAGATGATGCACAAACAACTTGGATGTGGAGGTCACAACAAGTTGTAATACTTCTTGTCTTGATAGATTGAAGTATTTTTCTCCTGCACTTGAAAGGTTGAGGCTTGGATCACTTTGAAACAAAGATTTATGTATATATGATCAAAGGATTTTAGAGAATAGAAATGGAGATTTAGATCAGAAAGTTTGGAGTGCAAAAGGTGAGAAAAAAATCCAGGAATAGTCCAGTATTTATAGGGAGAAAAATATTGTTCTAGAGCGTGGCCGGTCCCCTTAATTGAGGGGCCGGCCCCTTAAAATTAAGGGGATCGCCCCCTCCAGAACGTTGGACAATTTTGTCCTTTTGTGGGGAAGGTTTTCTAAACCATTTTTGTCATTTTTGGTTGAAAATTTGAATTCATATATTTATAATGATTTAAACATATTCTTTTATTTCCAAAAATGATTTTGTAAAAGATATAAAATGTTTGTGACATTTTATAAAAAATATAGTGATTAAGAAAATGTTTCTTTGATCATATAGTGCATTAAACACTTTGTTTATTCATACGTTAAGTGATTAAGTTGTTGAAATGAATATTTACAACTAAATACATGCTTACGTCATAATCTCTAGTTTAATGAGTTTATATTTTTTGATTATCAAAACATAGAGATATTGACAAATATTACTAATGTTTTTAGACATTACTTATATCAACAATCTCCCCCTTTTTGATGATTACAAAACCTTAAACTCATTAAGTCTAAAAATTAATTTTTAGACAAGTATTTAGAGTTTATATATATATATATATATATATATATATATATATATATATATATATATATATATATATATATATATATATATATAAAACAAACATGGATGGCTACTTCATTCAATCATATAAGATGATCATTAAAATGAACATCATTACATCATTCATTATGCTTGAAGCATATTGATTACAATACAATAAAGTAAAAGAAACAAAATAGTCCTAAATTGCCAAAGAGAGCTCTTGGACTTGCTTGCAACTCATGGTTGAATGGGTTTATTTGTTTATGGGATCATAAGCTTAAAGCTTAGTTGTTTGATGGAGAAGGGTATGGAGTTGGGTATGGAGCGGAAGAGGTGGATCTCACCATGTTGTATCGTGTCAATGGAGGTGTTGGATTGGGACGAGTTAGAAGATATTCGATCCAAGAAATATCTTCACTCAAGTAGAAGATTTGTTTTTGGACAAAGATGCAACAAGGGCAATAGTGGGTGTGGTTTGTAACTTGATCCAAGTTGAGAGAGTGGGGTAAGCAATTTGCATAGGGTGATGATGGAGATTTCCTTTTATTGCGTTGTGCAAGATGCATAGCAAGGAGATCACTAACGTCATGGATTTGGTTGATTTCTTCACGGAACTTATGCTTTTCCATGGCAATGTGGAGTGAGTCATTTGTTTGGTATGGATGAAGAGGGGTTGTGTAGTTGGAGGTGAAGTTGTTAGAGGTGTAGTTTGATGGTTGGCCAAATTGATATGGATCATTGTAGTTGGCTTGAGGTTGTGATGTGTAGCTTGGAATGAAGGAGGATGTTTGGCCAATGTTGTATGGTTTGTAAAGTGAATNTTCTTCACGGAACTTATGCTTTTCCATGGCAATGTGGAGTGAGTCATTTGTTTGGTATGGATGAAGAGGGGTTGTGTAGTTGGAGGTGAAGTTGTTAGAGGTGTAGTTTGATGGTTGGCCAAATTGATATGGATCATTGTAGTTGGCTTGAGGTTGTGATGTGTAGCTTGGAATGAAGGAGGATGTTTGGCCAATGTTGTATGGTTTGTAAAGTGAATCAAAGGAAAATCCTTGTGGGTTTGGAGTATAGGTTGGGAAGTAAGTAGTTGGAGGTGTTGATTGATTACCAACTTCATTGGTTGTGATGGATTTGTTTCGAGGGCTTTTTCTTCGCCAAGTGGGTTTTTCGGTCATCCTTGCTAGCCTTGAGGCTTTTGGTTTTGGTTTGTTTGGAGATGTCATGATGTGATGAGTGGAGAGTTTGAGGAATAAGGTATTTATAGTGTGAGATTTATGTGATTAGGGATGGTTAATGTTTGTTTGAGGGATTAGGACAAAACATGTTTGTGAATTTTGGGAAGTGTAGGGTAAAATGGGCTAAAAAACAGAAAAAGATTCTGTAAACTCGACCTTCAGATGGCCGGTCCCCTTAATTGTAGGCCGGTCCCCTTAATAATTAAGGGGGCCGCCTTATGAATAAGGGGCCAGCCCATCTGGTAGTGTCCAGTTTGCCAGAATAAGGGTTTTGGCAGAAATTTGTAGAAAGGGTTGTGTTTTTAGGTTGGTTTCAAGCAAGCTCAACTCTTTGTGGCAATTTAGTTAAGTAAAATACTAATAACTAAGCATGCATACAAAAGCAATTAAGAGATAGAACAAATAAGCAATTCAATCTTCCTAGTATGACTATCTTAGAGTAAGGCAAAGGAAACTAATGAGTGAGAAACTAGTGATGGATCAAATGTGACAATGTTATTTGTGACTTTGTCCTAGTGTGTGCCTATATGCAAAAAATGTGGAGACGTGATTGCTTCGACTCCTAATGCAAAGATAAAGATATCCTAAGAAGCAATCTAAGTTCTCCTTGATTCTATTTTTGCCCAATTCGTGAATGTCAATGGTATATATTTGATTATATATTTTGACAATTCATGTGAGATTTAATACATGATCTTAGAAAATGTTTTTAGCATTATTCAACAATGCAAGAAAAATGGTTTTCATGTGTTTCCTAGAAGTGAGAAGTGTTTGAATAAAATAGATTGGGTTTTATTGAAATGTTAATAGAATGTTGTTTCCCAATCTTTAATTTTGTGTGAAATAGAATCCTAGACTCAGATGCGATGAGAGGAAGAAGGAAAATAGATTTTATGCAATAAATAAGTAATGTAAATGCAATAATATTTAGTCAATTTGTTCCATCATTCCTAATCCTAAATGCAAGTGGTTAAATAGTTCACGCTTAAGAGGTTTAGTGAATATATCCGCAATGTTATCTTCCAAAGCTACCTTTTCTATAGTTATATTTCCTTTTTGTACATTATCACGAAGGAAGTGGTGACGTATTTTTATATATTTAGTCCTAGAGTGTTAAACGGGATTCTTACTTAAATCTATAGCACCTTTGTTAACGCACATAATAGGGATATTTTCTAACCTAATGCCATAGTCTATGAGAGCTTGTTTCATCCATATTGCTTGTTGACATGCCTTTCCAGCGCTTACAAATTCGGCTTCAGTGGTAGAAATAGCAAGAGCGGTTTGCTTCTTTGAAAACCAAGATGTTATATAACATCCCACAAACGTGCAAATTCCGCTTGTTCTTTTTCTATCCACGTAGTCTCCCTAATGATCCGAATCCGCATAGACAATGGTTTCTATGCCTGATCCCTTAGGATACCATAATCCTAAGTGTATAGTGCCTTTAATGTATCGGAAGATACGCTTAACCACTTCTAGGTGAGAGGTTTTGGGATCCTCTTGAAAGCGGGCACAAAGGCAAACACTAAACATTATGTCGGGTCTACTTGCCGTTAAGTATAGTAAACTACCTATCATTCCTCTATACTTAGTATTATCTACGGAATCACCTTCTTCATTCTTTGTGAGTTTTACTTCCATAGACATTGGTGTTTTCATGGGTTTTGAGTCTTCCAGTCCAAACTTCTTAAGCATTTCCTTAATGTAATTAGATTGGTTAAAGAATATTCCATCTTCTAGTTGTTTTATTTGTAATCCTAGTAAGAAGTTTAGTTCACCCATCATACTCATCTCAAACTCATCATGCATGATTTTGGCAAATTCATCACACATTTCTTGACAAGTCGATCCAAATATAATGTCGTCGACATATATTTGAACAATGATGAGGTTTGGGTTTTTCTTTTTTGTTAAAAGAGTGTTATCTACCATTCCCATGGAGTAATCATGTTTAATAAGAAATGCTTTTAATCGATCATACCAAGCCTTAGGAGCTTGTTTGA
>LBNU01012634.1:28820-55014 GCA_014162995.1 Artemisia annua | reverse complement strand
GGATCCCTTAGGATACCATAATCCTAAGTGTATAGTGCCTTTAATGTATCGGAAGATACGCTTAACCGCTTCTAGGTGAGAGGTTTTGGGATCCTCTTGAAAGCGGGCACAAAGGCAAACACTAAACATTATGTCGGGTCTACTTGCCGTTAAGTATAGTAAACTACCTATCATTCCTCTATACTTAGTATTATCTACGGAATCACCTTCTTCATTCTTTGTGAGTTTTACTTCCATAGACATTGGTGTTTTCATGGGTTTTGAGTCTTCCAGTCCAAACTTCTTAAGCATTTCCTTAATGTAATTAGATTGGTTAAAGAATATTCCATCTTCTAGTTGTTTTATTTGTAATCCTAGTAAGAAGTTTAGTTCACCCATCATACTCATCTCAAACTCATCATGCATGATTTTGGCAAATTCATCACACATTTCTTGACAAGTCGATCCAAATATAATGTCGTCGACATATATTTGAACAATGATGAGGTTTGGGTTTTTCTTTTTTGTTAAAAGAGTGTTATCTACCATTCCCATGGAGTAATCATGTTTAATAAGAAATGCTTTTAATCGATCATACCAAGCCTTAGGAGCTTGTTTGAGTCCATATAAAGCTTTGTTGAGTTTATAAACATAATCAGGTTTTGCGAAGTCAATGAATCCTGGAGGTTGTGCCACATAGACCTCCTCATTGATAAAACCGTTGAGGAATGCACTTTTCACGTCCATTTGGAATAACTTAAAATCTAGGGTGCATGCATAGGCAAGTAATATTCTAATAGATTCTAATCTAGCTACGGGGGCATAAGTTTCGTCATAATCAATTCCTTCTTTTTGATTATAACCTTGGGCAACTAACCTAGTTTTGTTCCTAGTTACTACTTCGTTCTCATCTAACTTATTCCTATATACCCACTTAGTTCCTATGATGGTCATGTTCATTGGATTTGGGACTAATTCCCAAACATCATTCGCTTTAAATTGATTTAGTTCTTCTTGCATAGCCATAACCCAACTTTCATCTTTTAAGGCTTCATTAATGTTCTTAGGTTCTATTGCTGAGAGAAAACAAAAGAAGTTATTTTTATCTTGGGCTTGTGATCTAAAGGTTCTTTGATTAAGGCTTCATATTATGTTATCTAATGGGTGCGATTTAGATTCCTTAATATTTACTACTTCGTCATCTTCTAGATCTATAATTTCATTATCATTTCCTAAGGGTTTTGTTTTACTAACCTCAATAGCTTCATCTTCAACTAAGTCATCATCTTCTAAGGGTAGTGTTTTAGGAGGTGGTGGTGTTTCATCAAATGCTACATTTAATGATTCTTCTACTTTCATGGTGTGTTTATTAAGTATTATATATGCTTTATTATTTTGCGAGTAACCTAGAAATATTCCTTCGTATGATTTTGGGTCGAACTTAGTAAGGTAATCCCTAGTGTTTAAAATATAGCATTTACTTCCGAATACTCTAAAGTAGCTTAAGTTAGGTTTTCTACCTCATAACAACTCATAGGGAGTTTTTCCTAATATTCTCCTAATTGATACTCTATTAATTATATATGTTGATGTATCTACGGCGTGGCACCAAAATTTTTGTGGGATGGATTGTTCATTTAGCATTGTTCTACTCATTTCTTGAAGTGACCTATTCTTTCTTTCTACTACACCATTTGATTGGGGAGTACGAGGAGTGGAGAAATTATGAGATATTCCATTTAAATCACAATATTTTCCGAATTGTACTTCGTTATCAAATTCCCTACCATGGTCCGTCCTAATAGATACTATGGAACATCCTAATTTATTTTGAATCATTTTACTAAAAATTTCAAATTTTTCAAAGGTCTCGGTTTTATCACTTAGAAACCTAGTCCACGTGTATCGTGAATAGTCGTCTACTATTACCAAGGTATAACGGTTTCCTCCATAGCTCCGCACAGCAGATGGACCAAATAAATCCATATGTAATAATTCTAGGCACCTAGTAGTGGATACTATATTCTTAGCTTTGTGGCTTTGCATGAGCTTGTTTTCCAATATTAAAAGCATCACAAAAATGTTTGTCATATCTTAGTTTAGGCAAATTTCTAACTAATTCCTTAGAGGCTAACGATTGTATTTGTTGCATGTTTGCGTGTCCTAATATCCTATGCCACAAAGTGGAGTTCTCGTCTAAGGTTGCTAGCCATATCCTATCTTCCAGTTTGTTTCCTAGTTTCATAACATATACACCTCCTTTCCTAATTCCTCTACCTATTACTTTTCAATCCTTAACTATTTCGCTATCTTTTTCGGTAGAGGTAACCCTACATTTATTATTGCATATTTGGCCTATACTAAGTAAATTATATTTTAAATTATCTACATGCTCAACATTTTCAATAGTAAGTGAGATTTGAGAAATCGTACCTTTGCCAATGATTTTTCCACGCAAGTCGCTACCGAAAATGACATTACCTCCATTATTTGTTTTGAATGAAGAGAATAACTTGCAGTTCCCCGTCATATGCCTCGAGCATCCGCTATCCTTGATCCATTCGTCGGGCTCCAAGTCTATTCCTAGACATATTTCATCGGTTTCTTTAGCTACAAGACATTTTTCGTCTCTTGGCTTTTCCACTTTTTCTTTGTCACTCTCACTCCATGTTCCACTAACGAAGGCGCCTTGATTTTCATAACCCGGTGGCTTTGGACATTCGCCAATGAGATGATTTGGACTTCCACATCTAAAGCACTTTCTTCTCCCGTAGTTATCGCTTCTATTTCTTAGAAATCTTCTTGCGTCACGTGGTTGTTTTGTGAATCTTCCTCGTCTCTTGAAAAATTTCTTGAATTCTCTTACGGCCATTGCATATTCTTCGTCTTCACTTTCGTCACTTGAATCATCGTCGTCACTAAGTTCCTTTTGACCGTTTCTGAATCTCTCTTTATAATTTCTTCATGGACCTTCAAATTGCCGATAAGCTCATCGAGTGATAACGTCTTCAAGTTCTTTGATTCTTCAATTGCCGTGACCTTAGCTCGCCATTTTGGATGCAATGCCCTAAGAAATTTCCTAACACAATTCTTACTAGAAAAAGTCTCATCAAGTGCTTTTAAACTTGTGATAATAGTGTTAAATTTAGCAAAAGCACTATCTATTGATTCCTCTTCCGGAATCATAAATTGTTCATATTGTTGTACAAGAAGATCTATTTTGTTGTCTTTGACTTGACTATTACCTTGGTGAGTGATTAGTAGTGAATCCCAAATTTCTTTGGCAGTTTTATACATAAAAATTCTTTCATATTCTTTGCGCGGTAACGCATTATATATAAATTACCATTTTAGCTTCATTATTTTTTGCTAGTTTCTTTTTCAATTCATCATTTTGTTTTTCAAAAGGTACAATTTCATCCATTTTAGTTTCCGGATTATGTTGAGTAGGAGGAAAATCACCAAAGGTAATAACATGCCAAAGATCAAGATCTTTAGATTTCACATAAGTTTTGAATCTATTTTCCAATATAAAAATCCATCATGTAGAACCCAAGATACACGTTCCGGAGGTCGCGGTCGATCGAAATATGTGTTATCCATGGTTATTTCTAGAGAGAGAAAGTAGAGAGAGAAAGGTGGAGAATAACATTAGATATATTAAATGGATAAGTGAGTGTTTACACAATAATTTCCCACACCCTTCATGGAGAGGTATGAGGGGTATTTATAGGCTCATTACAATATAAGTTTGCCTAATGAACAATAATAGTCCCTAAGGTACTATGTGCTACATATATAGTCTATTTCACTTGTGTGACGTTATCTTTATAAAATAGCAAGGCTAACACATCACTTTCAAATAGTGGTGGTCTTTGCAAAGATTGCCCTTCTAAATATTTTTCAGATTCCATAGATCGTTGCAAGTTTTAAAATACAATATATTTTAAAAAATCTTGCTTGACATGGCTCCTGATACCAATTGTGGAAAATTAGAAGGGGGAGGGTTGAATAATTTTACATCTTTCTAATTTATTATGAAAAACTTTGTTTTTACGTTTTGTTTGCTTGTAAAAATTGTAGATTCGATATTATGTGAATTCAATTCTTGCACAATATAAACAATTATAACTAAGTACTAAAGCAATAATAATGTAAGTAAAGTAACAAGTAAGAGATGGAAAGATCGAACCGCGAGACAAGAGATTTATAGTGGTTCGGCTACAAGGACACCTTCCTTGCCCTACTCCACTCCCCAAGCACCTAACTCGAGAGTTTTCTTCACTATGTCAACAAGCTCCCTTCTGGCGGAGAAAACCTTACACACCAATTATCACACCACAACTTCGTCACACCTTATTCACAACTTCTTCACATCTGGTCGCTACTTAATCACACCACTATTTTATCACACCTTATTTACACCTTCTACACAACTTCTTCACACATAATCACTACTTAATCACACTACTTCTTCTTTTTCACACCTATACAATTTTAACACCTAAATTACTTCACAACTTCTCTATCTACACACCTTGCTAACCTAACTCCTTATGCTTGCTTCTATCTAATATTCACAACTAATTACATAAAATAGATATATATGAGATGATGCACAAACAAGTTGGATGTGGAGGTCACAACAAGTTGTAATACTTCTTGTCTTGATAGATTGAAGTATTCTTCTCTTGCACTTGAAAGGTTGAGGCTTAGATCACTTTGAAACAAAGATTTATGTATATATGATCAAAGGATTTTAGAAAATAGAAGTGGAGATTTAGATCAAAAAGTTTGGAGTGCAAAAGGTGAGGAAAAAATCCAGGAATAGTCCAGTATTTATAGGGAGAAAAATACTGTTCTAGAGCGTGGCCGGTCCCCTTAATTGAGGGGCCAGTGCCCTTAAAATTAAGGGGGCCGCCCCCTCCAGAACGTTAGACAGTTTTGTCCATTTGTGGGGAAGGTTTTTCTGGACCTTTTTTGCCATTTTTTGTTGAAAATTTGAATTCATATATTTATAATGATTTAAACATATTCTTTTATTTCCAAAAAATGATTTTGTAAAAGATATAAAATGTTTGTGACATTTTATAAAAAATATAGTGATTAAGAAAATGTTCCTTTGATCATATAGTGCATTAAACACTTTGTTTATTCATACCTTAAGTGATTAAGTTGTTGAAATGAATATTTACAACTAAATACTTGTTTACGTCATAATCTCTAGTTTAGTGAGTTTATATTTTGTGATTATCAAAGCATAGAGATATTGAAAAATATTAATAATGCTTTTAGACATTACTTATATCAACAATAATCACACAACCAAACACTTAACGAAGTAGAAACAAAATAATTTTTCAATATCAAAACAATTCTAAATCGTTTAGTTGCTTAGTCGTGACGAATATTCTATCATAAGCTTGGAAAGAATACGCATCTCCCCCACTAAAGCCAAGGAGTAACATGTCTAAAGCGGTAAATAGGGTTTTGAGGTTTAAGGGTTAAACCTAGCTTCGTTCAAACATTTCCTTCATAAACTTAGTAGATCGCTGGCGCGAGTCCTCGACGCTTCAATTAACGGATGGTCACCGGTGCACTTCTTGGATCGCTGGCACGTTATTTGGATAATGGATGGTCACCAAGTCACACACTAGATCGCTAGCGCATTAGTTAATTAATCTAATACTCGGATGGTCACTACCTTATTCATACATTTAATATTCTCACTTAGCCATCACCATATCCGGATGCTCGGAAGCTAAGAACGAATATAATGATACGGTTGGGTAGGGATAACATTTAGGATATAAATTGGTGTAAAATAAAAATAAACAAAACAAATAGATTAAAGTCCTAAGTGTGGTTAATCACTTTCCCAACCATCCCATGAATAAGACTCATATCATTGAATAACTCACGCTTTTGACTTATGTAACTCACGCTTTAGGTAGGCACGAATTAAACTCAATAATATCTTAAATAAAGAATAAACCTTAGTTTGCGTTCCCATAATGGCCAACTCCAGTATTCCATAAATATAGTACAACAAAAAATAGTGGAGGTATCTTCCACTTAATACAAAACTTTACAATAGTTGGTTAAACAAACTTCCAACTTCTTCTTCTTTCTTTTTCTTTTCTATTTTTTCGATTTTTTTATACTAATGTGTAAAATTTCACAACTTTACTATCATGATTTTTCCGGATAATATTTCTTTACTTTTCAAAACTTCAAATATAGAAGTAATAGTGAAAGTAGTAAACACACGAAAATAGACTAAAAATTGTACAGTATGTATTTTCACTCCAATTACATTGTGCAATTTCTCGACCTAACCAAAGATAATGAATTACGCACGTGAACACAGTTAATGTAAGGAAACATACTTTGCCTAAAGTAACTAACGACGGACATTAATCTATAGGGTAGGCTAAGGTGTAAGGGTGTAATGAAACTTTTTAACAAAGGTGTAAGAAACGAAAGGAACGGCTCTGAGGGTTTTTCTAGGGGTATCTTACTCTAAAATGGAATTTTCCTTCTCTCTAAGATTTCCATCACATTTTATTAAGTAATTCATCATCTATTTTCAATCCAACCATTTGATTTTCTTTATGTTTTTACATCTATAATCTACTCTTTATTCCATACATTTCCATATAATTTTCCACCGTTCAACTGTAGCATTTATTACCTTTTGATAATCCGTAGTTACACTGTTTCATACATTTTCTGCCCTTTTTGCCCTAATTTCACCTAATCTTTCATTAATCTCCATCTATTTCCTATTTTTTCATGTTGTTTCAGCTGAATCTCGTTTAATCATGTCTGATTCTGATCCTAAACCTCCTAATTTAGATCCACCACCGTTACCTGTGGAGGATTTTGTTCGTACTAAGAAAGCTAATAGTGGTAACTATTAGAAGTAGCAATTCTGCTAAAAGTAGTAACTCTGTGAGGAGTATGAAAGATATGGATGATGGGGATGATGATGTTGTGGAAATGAAGGATGGAGAAGAGAGTATTGAGGTTGTTGAAGGTGCTGATGAGGGTTTGGTGTCTAAGAAACCTAAGGTTAGTGAAGTGGTGAATCAGGAGAAGTTTAAAGATGGGAAGCATGAGCAGAACAAGGTGAGTGTTATGTTCCTTGAGGTTGAGGTAAGTAACTTAGCTAATACCTCTGTTGGTAACATGAATAATAAGAATGGTACTATGTTGAATAAGGCTAATGTTGTTTCACCTGATATCCCTGTACCTGTCTGTGATAATCCTTTGTTAAACCCCAAACAGGATAATAATGTGCAATCTAATTATGATAAGGGTAGTGGTAATGTAGATTGTTCTGTCTTGTTGGGTAGTGTGAGTAGTTCTGGTGGGATGGAAAATGGGGTTCAAGGTGAAAAGCATTATGTGTATGTGGTGGGGGAATCTAGTAAGTCTAAGGATGTTGAAATACAAGATTCTACTTCTTCAAAAAGGCTTATGTCTTTTAGTAATGTTGTTAAAGGGCCTTATGGAAGTGTGAATAATAGGCTAAGATTCATTCCGGTTTCTATGAAGAAAGATGGCAAAGAAATAGTTGAATTAGATCCAATTATTGATGAAGGTAGCAAAAAATGGATGTTGACTGCAGTGGGATATTTTGTGGGGTACAATATGGGGTATAGGGAAATTGTAGGCCATTTAAAGAGGATGTGGAGAGAGTTTCAACTGGTTGATGTTATTGTTAATGATAGTGGCTTATACTATCTCAGGTTTAGAACAGATGAAGGGTTGCAAAATGTTATTGAAAAGGGGCCATGGCTTGTTGATCAAAAACCGTTTTTTGTGCAGAAGTGGGAGGCTGGATTGTGTCTAAGTAAACCTGAGCCAACTAGAATTCCAATTTGGGTTAAAATTTTCAATGTACCTCTTGAGGCTTGGAATACTGAAGGTATAAGCAGGATTTCTAGTAGGATTGGGACACCTATTATTATGGACAGAATTACCATTGCTATGTGTGAAAGATCAAATGGGAGGGCCAAATTTGCTAGATTTCTTGTTGAATTGGATGCTACTAAAGGTATTGTTGATTCTGTTGAAGTGTGTTACAGAGGTTTGGGGAGATCTATGCATCTGAAGGTTGAATATGCTTGGAGACCTCCTATCTGCTCTCATTGTCAAGTTTTTAGGCACAATTTCAAGGATTGCAAGAATAGAGAGGCAACTGTGGAAGAAATTCTAGAAGCTCAAAAAGCTAAGAATCATAATGAGGGGGTTCTAATCAAGATGGAATGAGTAATGATGGCTGGAAAGCTGTACAGGGCAAATTGGCTTACACAGCTGATAATGAGAATCTGAATATGCAGCAAGAGAATGTCAATAATAGAAATGGTTGGAATTAGTTTAGAGGTGGTGCTAGTTTCAGAGGTAGAGGAGGAGGATATGGTAGAGGAGGTTATAATAATGCAAGAAATAACAATGATGGTAGGAATGCTGCTACTTATTCTAAAAATAATGGTAATGTTCCTAAGAATGGTAAACCTGCCAATGTTGATAAGAATTATGAGAAAGTGAGTATTAAAGTTAGTAGTAGTACAAAGGTTGTGCCAAAGGTTGTTTTGAAGACTAGAAACAGTTTTGGGGCTTTGGGTAATGAATATGAAGATGATGTGAGTAATGATTGGCAGAACATGAAGACTAAGATTGATGTGGCTTGTGACTTAGGTCTTGAAATACCTGATGATGAAAGGAAGAATTGGTCTAAGGAACTCCAAGATTACTATGGTTCAAAATGTAAAGAGCTGGAAAATAGTAAAAGAAGAAGTCAGCTTATGGACAGAATCAAAAATCTGGAGAATGAAATTGTGAGTAGTAATAAGAGTATTGATGTAGTGGTTAATAGAAAGACTGAGTCTTTAGTTACAAAAGAGATGGAAAACACTGGTGCTTCAAGGAGTCAGGCTTATAGTAATCTTTATGATAATGTTTATTGTAGGATCGTGATTTATGTTGATTCATGTGATTCGGGAGGTCTTGGATTGTGGAAGAACATGGTAACCATTGTTAGAGTTTAGAGAGAGAAAGAGTAGAGAGAATGGAACCTAGATAGAGAATGAAACCAAAAAAAAAGAAAAATAGATTGAGGAGGTTCACCCTCTCCAAGGATGGAGAGGGGTTTATATACATGGGGTTGCCACTTGGGCGTGCCACTTGGGCTGCGGATCAGGTATACAGTGGGTAAAGACCCGTCCTTCTTCCGCGAACTAATCTACATCTAAACTACTTTTAACTAACTACTATATCAACTACGAGCCAAACAATGCTTAATCATGTCGGGGGTGACCGAATCTTTCTTATGGGTGACCGAATCTTTCTTATCCAAAAATCTTATTCCTAACAATCTCCCCCTAAGAGAGGTCACCCTTTAGTTCTGTATTCTTGAATTCTTGCATTGAGATCTTTGTAGATTCTTTTGTAGCTCGTAGTTGTTGATTCTTCATGGTTGAACGACTCAAGATGACTTCCTTGATGTATATGATGATCTTTTGACTTTGCTCTTCGCTCTTCATCCATATAATTAGCTTCAAGTCATCTTTGAGTGTATGTGTCTCTTTGTGATGTAGTGATTAGTCTTTGTGATGTCATGCTTAAACTTTTCTTGATCATGATCGTCTGCATCAGAGTTGTGGAAGCATAGTCAAAGCCCATTCTTTGATCATGATTTCTTGGGTTAAAATGTTGAAGTGTAAGCATGTGATGATGAATCTGCATCTTTTCAGCAATCTGCATCAATCGTCAACTTCTTGGTCTTTGGAGAGTAAACGCCTTTCCAACATGCTCATACATCTTTGTTGAGTAGATCTTCACGGTTGAAAAGCACTAACGACTCCTTGTAGATGTTGGTATGAGCATGTGGAACTTGAGTGATGGTGGTGATCACGATAAGTGTGGTATGTTGAGCTGCATAAAACTTTGTTAGTAATAAACGTACCGGCACTTACAAGTTCGGACTTCGAGATTGTCAACAGCATAGTGTGAAGACTTTCTCTAATCCTTACCAAGGCCGTTCCTAATCGGATGCCCCCGAAAGGGCTTACACTGACATACTAAAGTACACCAACGATTAGGTGAGTCGCTGGAGATCACCCCACGACTGTAGACCTTTTGGAACACCACCGAACACACTAAGCGTAACCCACAAGTGATTACCGAAGTGACCTGCTGTCAGGGCTGCTTGATGATGACCCTGGCAGGAGTTTCCACTCAATCATTGGGAAATACTTATGTATGTTCCCTCATAAGTGTTCTTGGCAGATTGCTAAGATCTGCGTAGGACTCGAAGTATTACACCTGGTGCCCTTAATGTTGAATCACCAGAGTATAAGTATCAAGTGTACCTATGAGATCTTTTGATTCATCTCTTGGCTCTAGACTCGATAAGTGCACATTGGTTATCCTATGCGGAGACTAGGGAGGGGTCTCCTGTTTCAATATCAACTCGCTCTAAGAGACAAGTCGATAGTTTACAACGGTTCCCCGTGAGAATGAAACAAGCTCTTTTAAGAGAACTTGAGTGGCTGGAAGGTTTAGTGCAGTGCGTCACTGGGTCCATGACATCTTAATCTTCACTACCGATGTTACCTTAGCAACAATCAGTAGCATATGAGTTGAACCCGGTGTCTGCCCTAAGGTTGAATAATTGGAGGGCTATTTCTTTTCACCCTTTCTCAATTCATTTCTTTTTAATTCTTCAACCCCTACAGTGCTTTTCGAGACTTCATTTACTAGAACCTTGTTGGGTTTGTTCCAGTCCTAGCTCAGTCTCAGTCGGCACTTTTCCCTTTCTCACTTTTCTCCTTTTTTCAATCATTCCTAAGGACTTCTAATCTATCTATTGGATTGTCCCTGGGAAGATCCTTCCGGTTCTGGTGGATCATGGGAACATATACCTAACCTTACCATCCTTATAACTCCATGCATAAAATTAAAGTGGTCGGTCTTTTGGTATTTTTCCACATTCGCCATATAACCAAAATCATTGAAAATTCTCTCAAGGTATTTATGATAAAGAAACACATTTTTGTTAACACCTTGAGAGTTTTCTCATTTATCAAATGCTCCCCCTTTAACATGTGCTTATAGGAAGAAAGAAATTTGCACATGTCGGGGTGAGTTGCACTTATTTGAATTGATCGGCTCTTAAATGACATATACCTGAGGGACACGTTTACGTTGCTTAGTTAAAGGGATCCATTATCAGCTTTTAGGTGATAACTAGCCCTAATAACTAACTTGAAGTTGTTAATATTCCTTAAAAAGGAAGTTAGACCCGTCAAAGTATATATTTAAAAAAGAGTTTCTCGAAACGGTACAATCTACTTTGACCAGTCCTCTTCGAGACACGTTTACATCACTGGTTAGACCAGCTTGAAATTATTATCCGGCCAGGACTAGTCTTTTCGATTCACGACTTTTCATGTTTCGTTAATTCATGAGTCAAAATCTGAGTCATATGCAATTCACGGTTTTTACTTGGATTTGTAAAACCCGCAAAAGACTCTTAGCCACTTGCTCCCCCTCAATATGTGCCCATTGACTGAATCAATTTTTGAAAAACTTTGGCACATATTGGTGAGCTTAAAAGAGATCATTTATTCATCATTTTTAAATCGCTTGCTCCCCCTCAATATGTGCTTTGTTTGCAGTCCAAATTCTTTAAAATTTTAGCACATAAGGGAGCGATCTTTTGAGTCTAAAACATCTTTATACGTCCAAAAACATCACATTTAATCACTTGCTCCCCCTTAACATGTGCTTTGATTAAAATCCAAAATCTTTAACATTTTAGCACATAAGGGAGCGTTCTCGATAGTCCACAAACATACTTTAAAGTTCCATAACATCACTTTTAAATCAGTTTTCATATTTAAATCACATTCTCTCCCCCGATCATAAAATTACAAATCTTTTGAGATTTTGTGATCCCAATTGATTTAAATGATTTTCGAAAAAGCTTTGGAGAGACATGTGGCAAAATTTTAAACGTTTACTGATTTTGAGACACTTTTGAGTTTTCACTGTGGCTGGTGCACAATGTTTTTAAAGGTGCAGAAATTTTGAGCACATACGCTCCCCCTCAATTAATGACCTGTTTTTCCATTTTAACGTTTAGTAGCCATTAATGTGAGTGGTAATGTATACGATAAAATTTAAGACCAATGGCCACCTTGTACACCACAAAATCTCTTTTGAAGAATTTTTAGAAGAAAGAGATTTTGGGAAAAGAAGACTTCTCTTCTTTTACTACAAAGGCTGCACTGAAGCGTACAACTTTTCGGATAATCCACACACAGTGAAAACATGAAAACGTGTTTTTACACGTATTTTGAAGACCGGGTTGCTATCTGAAGTAATAACAAGCCATAATTTAAGCACGGGTCACAGTCTGAAATAACTGCAAACCATATAGGCATGTTTTGAAAACATTTTGAACTTCTGTTCGAACTACATCTAAAGACCCGTGTCATTATTAAATGACATTTCTAAGACCGTAAATGTAATCGATGCCAGAATACATGCCTTAAGAAAACTATATTTTTGGTATTTTCTGGTTTTTTTGATTTTTATGGTTTTTTTTTATTTATTTATTTTTTTTTATTTTTTATTTTTTTTATTTTTTATTTATTTTTTTGGTTTTATATTTTTGTATTTTTCATTTATGGGTTTTAAAATATATAAAAAGGGTACAAATTAGTTTAAGAAGATGTTGACCTCAAGACCGAAAACAGGAGATCGGTCTGCATGTTGTAGAAGTCAGTAGTCAACATCTCTTAAACTTTCTCCACCAAAGCTTTCGAGGCTCCTGAATAATCGTCTGAACTTGTGGATGCCATAATATAATCTTAAGCGGGATTTTACAACTCTTGTGACATAAACCGAGAGATCGATTCTCTCCCGGGATTTTACTAAAGTCAACAAAAGAAACCGAAAGATGTGATAAGCGAGTTAAACTTAGAGTGAGATCTTAGATAAGTCACAATTAGCACTAAGTGTCTAGTCGCGACGAGTCAAGTTACAATAGATCTGATCATAATAAGTCAAGTTGTAAATGTTAAACTCACAACGTCAAATTACAATCAGACTATTCGAAACTTCTCAAGTCACAACAATTCACCAAGCACATGTTGATAACAAATCACTAGACTCTCACAGCTGAGTTAATCACTAGGCACCACCAAATCGCTGAATTATGAAGCTTTGGTAGCTCAGCAACGTATCATCCCACGCTTGAATAGTTCTTCTCATCTTTCTTCCCGTTGAAGGCTGAAGTAATGCGAACCAAAAGTATCCAGAGACCATTTCCCCCAAGTAGTTGAAATGATGCAATCAATCTCATTATATGAAGCTCAAAAACCCGAAGTACACTTGTACCTCTTTTATCATCAGAAACTGTTTCTTACTTCTCTTCCCCCACGTGGATGGAATAATACACCAAACGAACGAGTTAGAACACTGATCTTCTCTGCGGAGAATAATCTTCAATTAGGAAGAAGTATAAGGCTCATCACGTGTACTCGTTGTGCATTCCGATGTAAGTCTCCATCCCCTTTGCTTGTTTTGATATCTCAGAATCAGCAACACATTATACGCCCATATACTTGACATCTTGTGAGAAGAACAAAATAAGCTCAAGTGTATCCTGTGAGAACAACTTACTGAAGAGCAATGTGAGCACATCTAACTAGGGATTTTAACACATACTTTTCACTCTCCCCTAATTAGTGCTCTCCCCCAAGCTGGCAACCTTTCAGATGAAGTGCCATGAGAACGAAGAAGTCTTTTGATAACTAAATGCATATCGTCTTTTGTCTTATAGTGGAGAATGTAGAACAGACTGTAGACTCGTCCTTCTTCAATGTTGACCAGCTGGGGAATGGGATATCAACATCTTCGTTTCACCAAATGCATTCCAGTTATATTACCTATACCAAAACAGCCCATAATGTATCTATGTACCCATCGAAAGACGAAACGATAACACCAAAGTAACATGTTGAAGCTCTGATCATCTTGAATTTGTTGTCTGATGTTGGTGAAGGCAGATAAGGTAGAGGTACGTAGAAAAGGACAAGAGAAGGATATAGAATCAACCAATATCAGACAACAATCCACCTCGATGTAACATTTCTCTTCCCTGCTGATTCTGATTAAACGGAATCAGCATAATGATGTGTACGTGTAGCATTAACTGGAAGCCCTTCATCACTAATAATATAAGCCCATGAGAAGATGTTGATAACGCTCACAAATCCTGAACTGAAGTATTCAGGAGTCATGAGATGATGACTAATTGAGTTTGCTCCCCCTCAATTAGGCCATCGTGTGGAAAGAGCCTCTTCAACACTTGTGAAGTTTCTGAATCGGCTTCCCCTCAAACTGATCATCTCCTTTTATAGATTCCACACTTTAACGTCATGATCACGTTTGAGGGTCTTGATATAACCCATCTTCTTCTTTATCTGAATCACTCAATCAACTGGAGTACTAAATGATAACACCAAGTTCGAATCCCAGAAGTGACAATAGAACTCGAATAGAGTAACAAACCACGGAATATTTCTGAGTGGTAGACACCAATCTCCCCAACATGAATAACTAAGCTCGATCCCTTCGTGATTTATAAACCCAGCATACACATTTTTCCTCCCGCGAAATGAGAGAAAGAACACACGCCTAATCTCCCCCTCAAAACTGGCATGCAATGACATTTTTGCCATAGTTGAGATTCCGTGGTGGTTGAAGTTTATCAGATGCATCATAAATATGTGTGTAGAACCAAGAACTACAGCGAAGAAGATGATGATAAAAACACTCTTGAAGCAACCCCCTTTTTGTCACCTCATCAATGGTTTAGCAAATGAAGAAATCAATGAAGCTCGTAATGTGCCTAAACCACTTAATGAAATTTGTTAAGCCTTAGAGGGAGAAACTTTCTGCGTACAAGAGCCGAATGACCATTTTACAAACATCATCAACATGTAGTTTCTTCACCCTTTCCCTTCTCCCCCTCAAAAATTGCATATGCCTGTTTGCAACTTTTGATTGAATAAGTGAAGCACAAAAATATAATTCAATGTATGTCGTTCCACTTGATCACTGTACGAACATGGGAAAAAAAACAAGAAGCTTGTTGATGCGAATGGTCATAAATAAGAAGATTTCTCTTCTTCCCAAGATAAGGCGCACTGAAACGTACACCTTTCTATTACTTGAGGAACGGGGCCTGAAGTGTTGTCAGCAGACGCCATTATGTTGAAGAACAAGGCTTGAACTGAATTGTTCAAACGTCATCTCTCTCTTTTCTACTTCTCTCTGCTAACTCATTATCAACCCCATTATCATTCTGTCGGCTCTTTGTCGTGACTATTGATGGAGAAAACTCAATATGAATAACTTGAGACTGAAGTAAAATAACCCGAACTTGTGACTTAAACTTGCATTAATATGTGACTGAGAGCGGTGTAGAGAGTTCGTGCAACTTCGAATCCCCAAGTACTATATACTCTTCAACCAACCAACCATCAAGTATAAGACGTACATCACCTCTTGAATATCCACAACTTCGTGTGACACTGAGCACTACAACGTAACTCCTTAAAATGATAGTTATTTTGTGGTAATAGAGAAGAAGAAACACAAAAATAACTAGATATCCAAGTCTTCGTCATCGTAATTGTTGAAAGCTCGAACAAGGATCTCGAAGAATCTTCATCCAACCAACCCCGATATCTTCAGATACTAAGTACACGCACCCGTGAAGTTTCACTTCAACCTCAAATAAATAATACTGAATTAACGCCGTAGTCACATCTTGCTGTTTGAATGCCCAAATCTAGCCCCTTTTGATGTTTGAAAATGAACTTTGATAATGGTTTTATCCCGATCTTGTCAAGAACACATAACCCCGTAAAAACACATAACCCCGTAAACTGCCGTTATAACCAAAATGCCATGAAGTATGTCACAACTCATCCACTACATGAAGTACAAACATTATCCCTTCTTCGAAGTTGAAGTAGTAGCACCAGAATCAATTAATATCTGAAACTGCACTTTTCTTTCACACGGATATTTCCATCATCACGGGATTTTGCAAATCTATGATTTAAACCGAGAAATAGATTCTTTCGCGGGATTTTACAAAACCAAGAAGAAACCGTGAGATAATGATTAACATAATGTGTTATGACAAATTTGGTTCTGGTGAATAGCTGTTTGGGGAGACATGCAAGAGCTCGGTAACAATTCTTCTCATAAATGTAGAATACTTCACAAACCATACTAAGAAAAGTAGAATATCATCAATGTACACGTTTCTCCCCCATGATGGTTTCGAACTTTCAGAAGCATCATTGACGTGCACGACCATATACCCGAGAAGCTCTTGTGAAGTTTCATTGACATTTTGTAGCACCAAATATCCCATGAGAGTTGCTGATAACATCTCAACCTTTGAACTCTTTGGCAAACAACCCAACCTTGTATTCTGTCGGCTATAACTGTGACCACTTGTTGAACTAACCATGTACCACGATCTCATGATGACGTATATTACACAAGTCCTTGAACTTATACTTGTGCTAAGTGCTCGACTCAAAACGGTGTGCCACAACATCAAGCATATATGAGTATCCACCCACTTGAACTATCCTCAACTACGTGAGACACTTAAAGTGATAGTTACTTTGTATATATAGAGAAGAGACACAAAAATAACTAGATAGTCAAGTCTTCATCACGAACAATAAATGCTCAAACAAGTTATCTTCGTGCAGTAGAAAGAAAGAAACGATGATACATAAGCGCATGAACTTGTGAAATACACCCTCATTTGCAACCCCGTAGTATATAGTACAAGCCCCGTAGTCACATGAACGTTTCAATTTCTTCATAAGGTTCTTGTACACATTAGGCCCTAAACCTTTAGATATCCCCCAAAAATTATAAAGCTTTCCGGATAAAATCATTTCACCCCAAATATGTGCGTAGCCGCCAAGTTCAACTCAAACCACGACAAATTTATATCAAAGAATTTTCGGCCCAATGCTAATTCAAAGCTCACTCCAAATCCGTCTACAGCCATGCTGATATGATTACACCAGTCTCAGCCCAAAAACATTGGATCACAACCCTATATACGAAATAACCCGATCCAATCATAAGGGCATTATGTCATTTCAACTCTAACAACTGATTCCAGATTCAGTACTCTTCCAAATATTCTTCCAAGTTTCAACACCAAAAACCGAATGGCTCAATTTTGTCGAAGTCCACTATAATCTTAGAATATCGGCTAATATGATTCATGCTCAACCTGCAATAACTACGTGAAGCTCATAAAGCCCAACACCAACTTAATAATTCCATTATCGTAGCTCATCAACCATAGAAATACAAATTTAAGACGAATCTCAATCAACCCCAACATCAATAAGCAGAATCAGATTTCTAAAAGCCCAAGTCCAATTCAAACTCTTATCAAAGAAATACCAATTTATTTTTCTCAGCCCAATTAATTGAGATGGAACTTGGTCCAATGCCTTAAAGAATACCCGATCCAAAAAATAATAATACCCTAATATTTTGGGTATATAAGACTCACTTAACCCAAATTCCCTAACCCTAATCTCAATAATCCGCCTCCCACATCTTTCTTCCACCACAGATCTCATTCCCTTATTGCTCCAAGATAAACAAAAGCAGAAACAAATCTCATTACTCACCACTTCTGATCTCAATATTAATCATAACCAAACATCAAACGAATTAAACATTAATCACAAACTATCACTCGTACCCTAGCCCAGTCTTCATCTTCTCAATCGGACTCAAATACACCCAAGATATATAGTAACCCTCTAAAAGGTTTGTGCTCAAGCAGTACGAATTACCTAAGGACCAAAAGGTCTCGATATCTTGATGTGAATGTTAAACCCAGGTAGGAATTACTAATTTTCGTT
Source organism: Artemisia annua (assembly GCA_014162995.1). Lineage (NCBI taxonomy): Eukaryota > Viridiplantae > Streptophyta > Magnoliopsida > Asterales > Asteraceae > Artemisia > Artemisia annua. The sequence continues at coordinate 37,033 of LBNU01012634.1, read as the reverse complement.
TGCTTTTGTTGTTTTCGTTTAATTTGAACGAATCTGGAAAAGGAGAATAACAATCTTGTTATCTCACCTATCCTTTTATTCGGACATTTAAGTGAAAGAAGCCAAGCTTCTCCTAAACGATCGATGATGAGTTGAGTTCAAACACTTACATCTTTCAACAGATGGATATACAAGTTTGAACAAACTGAGATCTTAATTGTTTTGTTGTATGATATAGGAGATGTTGAGTGGATAAAGTTAGGAGATGGGTTTGTTAAAGTTATTTGAGAGATGTTGTATGGAGTGTTGTATTTGTAGTTTGCTGTTGGTGATGGTTGCTGTTGTGTTGCATGTAGTTGACGGGGTTTAGGATTGTATGGGACTTGAAGTTGTTCTTGATCTTTTCTTCCCTCATCTTTCTTTTCTATAAGTTTCTTGTGTGATATGAGTACTGATGATGATTTGAAACTTAAGTCATTTGGTATATTTGGTATTGGTCAAGGTTCTTGGTCAACGAATCTCTTCATCTTCATCTTCTATTCTGGTTTGTTCCTGTTGTACTATCTTCTTTTCTATTAGTGAACCAACCGCTATTTGTGAGAAAAATTTGGCAGCATCTCATTTGTACTTTGCATATAAAATTGATTTTCAAAAAGTAACCGCTACACTTTAGATAACCGCTGACTGTTGAGCTAACCGCTGTTCTTAAGATAACCGCTGTTCTTTAGATAACCGCGGTTCTTGAGATAACCGCGGTTCTGGAGATAACCGCTATACAACCAGACAAAAAGTACACTGTCACACGGTTTTGTCCTTTTACCCGTTTTCTTACCAAACCGCTACCAAGAACCCATCAAAACGCCATGATGAACAATCTAACCAAATATCCAGATTCCGGCCAGATTCAGACTAATATTCCGGTCAAATGTTTAAACCACTTTTTGACCACAAGTATTTCACGGGAATTGTACCAAGAAAAACTGACATACAATCGGTTTACACACAAACAAAGTATATGAAATGAAAAATGTTGAAAAATGTTACAAGTAAACACATGTGAAAAATCATTGAAAGCCGTGAACTTTGACTAGTTTTTGTACCATAAAACAGTGATGACAACTGTAAACCACAAAAGATATTACAAGATTTGGCTTGGATAAGAGTATATGGTAATACAACAGCAAAAAAAAACTCGAATCAAGAAAAAACTATCACAAGATGACACCACAAGAATCAACCATAAACTGTAACCTAGGCTCTGATACCATTTGTAGGATCGTGATTTATGTTGATTCATGTGATTCGGGAGGTCTTGGATTATGGAAGAACATGGTTACCATTGTTAGAGTTTAGAGAGAGAAAGAGTAGAGAGAATGGAACTTAGTGAGAGAATGAAACCAAAAAAAAAGAAAAATAGATTGAGGAGGTTCACCCTCTCCAAGGATGGAGAGGGGTTTATATACATGGGGTTGCCACTTGGGCGTGCCACTTGGGCTGCGGATCAGGTATACAGTGGGTAAAGACCCGTCCTTCTTCCGCGAACTAATCTACATCTAAACTACTTTTAACTAACTACTATATCAACTACGAGCCAAACAATGCTTAATCATGTCGGGGGTGACCGAATCTTTCTTATCCAAAAATCGTATTCCTAACATTTATAGAGCTGAGTTGAATAGAATTCAGGGTCTGACTATGAAGAAACAGATAGCTGAAGTTGAGTTATTCTTTAACTATGAACAAACTTTTTCCTCAAGTATTAAAGAAGGTTGGACAGAGGAAATGATTAGCTATTACAAAGCTAAGTTGGTGGATGTTAGAAGGGATGTGATAGATGGAATTGTTAATGGAGTGGAAGATGAAGTGGCTGCTGATGTTTCTACTCATGCTTCTTTTATGTCTCAGAATAAGGTATACAATGCTGGTGATCAGACCATGGCTCAGGTGCAGACTGAACATGCACCAACATCCTCTCTGTCTTAATGGTGGTTAAAATAGCTTCATGGAACATTAGAGGTATGACAGATACCTCTAAACAAGATGAAATTAAATTATTAATTAGTGAAAATAGAATTAGTATGTGTGGGATTATTAAAACATGATTGAATAAGAAAATTGTTAACACTGTTTGTAAAGAGGTGTTTGGCAATTGGTGTTGGGAGAATAATAATGAACTTTGTATAAAGGGGTGTAGGGTAACTGTTGATTGGGATTCTGCCACTTTTAATGCTACTCTTGTTTCTAAAAGTGACAAAGTTATGCACTTCTTGGTTGCTGATATCAACAATGGGAAGCCTTTTTATGTTTCTTTTGTATTTGCTGAGAATGACCCCAAGGACAGATTGGCTTTATGGGATAACTTGAGATCTCATAGAACTGATATTGGTGACTCTTCTTGGGTTTTGTTGTGGGATTTCAATGTGGCTTTGTATACTGATGAATCTACAAAGCTTGACTTGGATAGAGAGGTTGGTGTTCAAGAGTTTAGGGAATGTATTGAAGCTTGTTGTGTTGAAGATTTACCTATGGAAGGTATTTTTTACACTTGGATTCAAAAAAGAAATAACCCTGAATTGGGCATTATGAAGAAGTTGGATAGGATTATGGCTAATTGTCACTTCATGGATGATTTAAAAGCTTGCAAAGCTTCTTTTCTTCCATTTGTTATTAAAAAGGCTAGAACTTTCAGAGAAGCTGTCTTGGATGAAGAAAAGGTCCTCAGAGAATTGTGCATTATAAAGAAGTTGGATAGGATATTGTTATTAAAAAGGCTAGAACTTTCAGATTTATGAACTATTTAGCTGATAAAGCTGAATTTGCTGATAATGTTAAGAAGAATTGGAGTATTCCAGTTAAAGGTTTCCATATGTTTGTTCTTGCTAAAAGGCTTAAAGCTATGAAGAGACATATGAGGAACTTGAATAAGAAGAATGGAAATGTTTATGATAAAGTTAAGCAGTTAAGAAATGAATTAAAGAAAGTGCAACAAGATCTTGAAAAAGACCCTCAGAATCCATTGTTGAGGGAAGTTGAGCTGATTTTTTGTGCTGCTTACAAAGAAGCTGTCTTGGATGAAGAAAAGGTCCTCAAGCAGAAATCTAAAATTGAATGGTTAAAAGTAGGTGATCAGAATAATGCTTATTTCCATAACATTATCAAAGGGAGGTGTAGCAAAAGTAGAATTGTATCTATTTTTTATGATAATGGAGTTAAATTCTCTGGTAATGATGTTGCTGGGAAGTTTGTTGATCACTTCCAGAAGTTTTTTGGTGCTAATGATGATATTTATCCTTTGGATGATCCTGCTAGCCTTTTTACCAAAAAGATTAGTGAGGAAGATGCTTTGAAGATGATTTGTCCTGTTACAAATAATGAAGTGAAGAATGCCATTTTTGAAATTGAAGACAATAGAGCCCCTGGTCTTGATGGGTTTACCTCAAAGTTTTTCAAAGCTTCATGGAGTATTATTGGTGATGATGTGTGAAATGCAATGAAGGAATTCTTTACAAATGGTAAGTTGGTTACTGATTATAGGCCTATAGCCTGTTGTGGTGTGGTTTATAAGGGTATTAGTAAAATTATTACTAATAGAATTAAGGGGGTTCTTGGTAATCTTATTGATAGCAGTCAAAGTGCTTTTATAGAGGGAAGGCAGATTTGTGATACCATCCTTCTTATTCAAGAGCTCATGAATGGATATAATTGGTCCAATAAGTCTAAAAGATGTGCTTTCAAGGTAGACATCCAAAAGGCTTATGACACTGTGAGTAGGGATTTTTTTGAAGACTGCACTTAATTTATTTGGCTTTCATCAAACTATGATAAACTGGATTATGGTATTTCTTTCTACTGCATCCTTTTCTATCAAAGTTAATGATGAGGCTGATGCGTGGTTTTATGACCTTACAACAGGTTTTACCTCTCGAGGGATCTCAAGAGGCTTACAACCCCACCAGGCAGTGTACCTGACCGATGTAGTATAGGATAGTGGTAAGTACGGGGGATTGATCGTTCTCTCACAGGGAATAGTGTTCATTAGGATAGAATAGCTAATCTAATAGGTCTAAGGGTGGAAGGAAGATTCTTTTTGTATTTTTATATTTTTTTGAAAGCAATTAAAATCTCGGTTTTTGGAAGAAGGGCGGAATTAGTTGTTAATCAACTAACCCAAGTTTACTACTTATGCAAATTAAAATAAATAAATATCTAAACTATTGTGGTTGTGAAAACAATATGGAGAAAATTGTGTTTACTTAGATTTCATTACTCCCTAACTATCTTTTACCGGTTAATTGATATGTGTGTTACTTGTGTGGATGAAGGGTGTATTCCTAATAACTCATGGAGTGGCATACATATCTCTCCAATTCTATGAGCTCTTATCTCGCCCTATGCCATGCACGGCACAACCATAGGGGTTGTAAACAGTGGCTCATGCGTTAAATACTACCTTAATAGCCTAGTATGCCTTGGCTACATGTTTCCCAAGACGTTCAAGCACGTTACCATAAAGGAGGTTGGCCAGTTTTCTTGAGCCTAACATTGATGGAACAATCATCCCAACAAACAACAACACACACCAATCAACCAATAATTAATAGTTAGGTTTCATTAGATCTAAGCAAACACTAGAGAATTTAGCTACTCATGTTAATTGAAAGACAAGCAAGATAGATAGACAACCAACACATAGACATATTGATTGAATTAAAGTGAAGACTTATCTTTAATTAAGCACTAGGGTTCCAAGGGTTGGAAACCCTAAAAGTCACAGAAAATTCGTCTTTAGGGTTTGCCCTAAAAGTTCTCCACAAAGTTCCACACATAATGAATGAAAATTAGAAAACTATATATAGATTTTACACTCTGACGGCGTCAGGTTATAAGGGCTGACGCCGTCAGCTCGCCGCCATTAGGTTTCTCGGATGGCCTAGATCCACTTCTGACGCCGTCACCTTATAAAACCTTCTGGGCCGTCACTCTTTAACTTTACTCCTGACGGCCTACTTTTCCTAACACCTGACGGCGTCAGGTGTTAAATCCAAAATTTCCTCTGGCCCGTCATTTGATAATTGGTTTCCACTCTTTTGTCAAGGCTTTCTGACGGCGTCACCTTGTGACTTCTGACGCCGTCAGGTTGTAAATCTTCATCTTTTGAGACTTTGTCGTTTTCTTCACTTTTATGCTCCAAAAACGTCCGAATATGCATGTTTTCCAGAATTCCTCTCAAAAGTACCTAAAATGACAAAAGGAACGATTTAGGGCAATATTTGATCACATTTATACGAATTAGGGCTTAAATGACCCCCTAAAAGCGTAACACTTTTCGTCTCATCAAATACCCTTACACTTGGGATTTGCTTGTCCTCAAGCAAATGAGCTTTTATTCCAATCAAAATATGAGTTAGGGGTCATTTAACACGAATATAAAAGTAATTACAACAAATAGTTATTAGACCCTAATCATAATAAGCACAGAAATCATACACTAGCACCTCACAAATAGTGTTTGGATTCTCACATCTCTCAAATGTCATAAAGTTTAAATCTCATAAATGGAAACGGAAAATAACACTCACTACCTGTCATAGCAAATAGATTACCATAGGCTTGGGAAAGGATCAATTACTCCTCCACTAGGCGTAAGCACCTAAGATAAACTATCAAAGAGGTCTTTCCAAAGGGTTGTAACGTAAGGTGTAGGGATATGATAAACACGGTTCGGTTGGAATAAGGGGTATTTAGTGGTGGCGAGTTTATTATCATGATCAAACATATGCACTCTACATCGTTGCTTAAGTCAAGACTCGACTCAATCTTAGTCTAAAAATGAAAGAACAAAAACTAAAAAGAACATAAAAGGAAACGGGGTGGTAGTCCGTATGTTTTTCTTCTTTCTTTTTCATATTTTTTGGTATTTTTTTGATTTTTCGATTTTTTTTTCTTTCATACACTCTTGCCCTACCATCCAAAATAATACATCATAGGGGATTTGCATTTCCCTTACAGTTGAATCTTTACATAACTTGGGCTAAGGCGATTTGGGTGTAAATTTAGTGGGGTGTAAACAAATTCTCACTTTGAGTAAGATGCTCAAAGGTCGAAACGAAAGGATAGGCTCGGAGGGGTGTACTAGGGGTATCGTGTACCAAAAATGGATACAACGCAAAGGGTGTGGGAGAATTACTTGACCAATGAAGTCAATGTAATTATAACAAATATACGGGTGTAAAACAATGGGTTAATCCTAATGCCTCTTATCATGTAGTGAATCTTAACTACACGAATGTAGTCTCACTTGTGGATTTGGGATGGTCCTAACGCAAGTTCTAGAATCTAAATGCTACCGGTACACACATCATAGCACCAAAGATGGATGCTTTTCCTACCAATTCTAGGGGCGAACCTCACATATTTGGGGTGGAAATTTTTTTTAGTGGTACGGTTTTGTGCTAGTCATACAATTTCCTATCCATGAGACGCTCATTAAGATCAAGGTTTCACTTCTAAATGTTGTAAAAAATTTTAAATTGGCGCTGAAATTGCCCTAACAAACATTTCTCTTGGTTTTATTACAAATTTACTATCAAACAAAGCAAAACATCAAGCATAGGTATATTCTCAACGGTGCTTTCATTTACCCCCCTTACACTTAAACCGAACATTGTCCCCAATAAAAGACGTAAAAGTAAATAAGATGAAAGAATGAAATCAAATACTCCCCTGAATCGTTCGATGTGGATAATGAGGTAACATGGTTAGATCTTCTTCCAAGAGAGATGAACGTTCAAAGCTTCCCTTCCAAAATAATAAACGTCTTCTTGTCCAAAATAACCTGTTAACCTGAAAAAGATAAAGGCCAACCTCGCGTAAAATCGGCGGTAAAATCTATATAATAAGATATAATGCTTGTGGAATGAATATATTGCAGAACTCCTGGAGATTATAAGTTAAAGAATTGACAAAACTTTTTAGGTTTCCGGAAAAATACAAAACTTTCAAAAATTGCAGAAAATTATAACCTGACGCCGTCAGGTGTTAACCCTGACGCCGTCAGAAAGTTCTGACAGAATTCTCATGTTAAGTTTCCGGGAAAAATTCTGGAAAAACTAAATCTTACTTCCTGGAATTCCTGCAAAAATTCATTATGACTCGATACAAGCATTTGACTCAAACATGTACTAATATGTAAGCTAATTTCGTTGTTATGATTCATGTTCATTCATTCTTTATAAACCGATTTAGATTTCCCTTACACTTATCTTTTGCAAAATACCTTTATATGTAGTTAAGACGAAGTTAAAAACAAAATAATGCATTTTCACAATTTTAATTTGAAGCATGAATCAATAACAAGAAATATAACTTACATACGGAAACAAATAAACACACAAAAACACACAAAACATGGGTTGCCTCCCAAGTAGCGCTTTTCTTTATTTACGAGTCTTTTAGCTAGACTCAAAGTCACCGTACATTACGTGACTTCGTCGTTGGTCACGGTTCCTAAGTCATCCTCTTTTCCGGTTTTGTATTCGGGCCCTAAGTTCAAACAATCCTTATAGAAACCGAAAATACTTTTCATGACATAGTCTACTCCCCTACGTCTGTCCTCATCATTCCTATAGTTAACCGCTTGTTTGAGCTCCTTCTCAACGTTTGACAAGTGTTGGTATTGCTCTATCTTATACGGCATTTGGTAGTTCACCTCATCGGTCTCATCCTTAAATGTGACTATCCCTAAGGAAGGTTCATGAATCATTCTAGAGACCTCGATAAATGGTTTGCCTAAGACTACTTGGGTCACACTTGCATCGATTATTGGGCAGATATCTTCTAAAATCACAAAGTCGGTGACATAGGTAAAGTTTCCTACATAAACCGGTAATCCTTTAACTCTTCCCGTGAAGTTACTAATCCATCCCTTATCGGGAAACACTCTATACCCTAGTTGACTTTTCATTATCAAATTGTATTGAGCTCTAGTTATGATGTTAATGGGTGATCTAGGGTTAATGTACGCTTTCCAAATATGCAAATGCCCGATGTTGCATGGTATGTTGAGATTAGATGGATCGCCCACCTTGAAAATTTGGTTACCTAGGATGTATGGGGTCTCGGAGTCATCGAATAGATTCTTATGATATGCTTCCTCTTCCTTAGTGGGTAACCTATAGAAGTAATCCTCCTCCTCTACTTCTTCTATTTCGCTAACCTTAGCCTTCCTATCATCC